>VZSR01003816.1:25786-48036 GCA_013398615.1 Brachypodius melanocephalos | reverse complement strand
TGAGGGGAGGAAGGGGAGCGCGGGGACGCGCTCAAGCGGCCGCCACCATCTTCCTCACGGCGCGGGGGGGGGCTCTGGGGGGCTGCGGGAGCGCGCCCCCGCTGGCCAATTGGGCGCGGCGGCTCGGCGGGAGCGCGCCCCCCCCTACACACAAACACACACTTCCCGCCTCAGTGCGGGGGGTGCGGGCAGGAGTGGGGACGGTCCCCTCAGAGAGGCACGGGCGTGATGTTGGTGGCACTCTTCGTGAGGCAGGGACGGGACAGCGAGAGGTGGCGGGAGCCGGGCGGCCCCTCAGCGGGGACAGTCCTCGGGGCCGGGGTTCCCGGGCTGCCCCCGCCACCGCCCTCCCCACCGGCTGACATTTGCCATGCGCAGACAACACGCACTTCACCAAACAATTCAGCCCGAGCCCCGCTGCAAACTCGCTGGGTTATTTTTCTCCTCGTTCTCCGCTTGTTTATGGCTGACGCTATCTCGCCTGCACCGCTCCCTCGGTTTCATTATCTCTTCTCGCAGATGGACCGTGGCTTTGCTTCTTCACAGGGCTTCTCTCTGCTGGTGCTGTAGATCCCTCTCCTCTTCCCAGCTCTGCATCCTTCATCCTTGCTCACAGGTGATGTTCCCAAATTGGTCCCACCTCATCCCTCTCAGCCCCTCAGCTCCAGCCCCAGTTCTCCCTGCTGTGGCTTCTCCTTCCCCGAATCTCATTTACTTTTTTTCCAGATGAGCCTTCCCCAGCGAAGCACTTCACTCCAGCCGTCCTTCCTCCTGCAATCCCTTCTCCTCTAAAGACCACACCATCTCATAAAATAAAGCCAATGAGGCTAATGTAATAATAGTATTAATGTGGCCAGGGGGACCAAGGCAGTGACCATCCCCTGTGCTGGGACACTTCCAATCCTGGGGTAAAGTTTTTGGCCCCTCAACACAAGATAGACATTGAGGGACTGGAGAGTGTTCTGGGAAAGGGCTGGAGCACCAGGAGAGTCTCAGGGAGCTGGGAAAGAGGCTCAGCCTGGAGAAAAGGAGGCTCAGGGGGGCCCTTCTGGCTCTGCACAGCTCCCTGACAGGAGGGGACAGCCAGAGGGATTCAAGCTCTGCTCCCAGGGAACAGGGACGGGAGAAGAGGACACAGCCTCCAGTCGTGCCAAGATATCTTCCGATTAGATATTGGGAATTTTTTTTTCACTGGAAAGGTGGTCAGACACTGGCACAAAGCACCCGCAGCAGTGGTGGAGTCACCATTCCTGGAAATGTTTAAAAAACAAGTGGACATGGTGCTTCACAATATGGTTTAGTGTGCGTGGTACTATTGGGTCGAAGGTTGGACTTAATGGCCTTGGAGGTCTTTTCCAGCCACAATGATCTATGACTCTCTATACTCTTTTTCAAAAATAGTAATAGAAAATCCGTGGCTACACAGTTACTGAAATTGAAACCTGCCCTATTTTCCATTTCCTTTGTAAAGATGTCCTGTAACCATGCTGTAACATACGTTTCTTGTATTATTATTTAGAAGAAATTTGTATTTCCTGACATGCTCAAGTATCAAAATAATCTCTAAAAAATTCCAGTCAATAGCAATAATTGTTCTGGTTTTGCTGTGACATAGTTATCTCTTGAATTCCAGCTAATGGCTCAGCTGATCAATATTTTATAGCGAGTGCTGCTTACCATGCAGCTCTTACATAAACAGTGTTGGGAAGAGAGAAATCCCTAAGCTGACAGAGCAGAAAGGCAGGATGGCCTACTGGGCTTGGCTATTAATTGATAAATTTACTAAAACTTCTTTCCAACCTTTTAATTTGTTAATCTATATATACTTTAGATTACATTTTTACTTCATACAGGATGATTAATTTTATTTAATTACAGGATTAAAGAAGTGCAACAGCTCCCAAGGATTCAAAGGCATGGTGGGGAAAGGAAAAAAGTTTTTTACCTCTTTGGCAGAGAATTTAAGGTAAAACTACCTGTGGCTTTTTTTGTTGTTGTTGTTTTTTGGGGTTTTTTTATGCAAACCTGTAAGATTTATGTTGAGTGGTTTGAGCTGAGAGATCTAAGAGGTACTGAAATTCTGGCATAGATTTTTTTGTCTTGTTCCCTCGCACTCTATGAAGTGGGACTTTGTATGTTCTTAGAATAAACAGAATCACATCAAAGATACTGGCTACATCACAAGTTTTCACTGAGTGACCCACATGATGCCAAATTTTGTCTGGCTACTGGTCAGAGACAGCTTTTGATCTTCACTTATAAAATAGTTCCTCTTTCCCAGCTTTTGTTTATGCGTTTGAAGGAGGGAGATGGGATGGAAGGAGACATCTGACTTGTCAGACCCTCCTTTGGTAAGCTTCACATGGGGATTTCAAGGTTGTGCAGAATCCTTGCTCCCCCAATGAGCTCCCATTAGATTTTTAACCTGTATATTCCCATTCTGCTCCTCCACTTGATCTTTTGGGTGGAACAGTCACACAACACTCACCAGCCCAGCCGTTCCCCACCTTCACCTGTCGTTATCAAGTTCCATGGAAACACCCTGCATGTACAGCCAAGGAAGAGTTCTCTTCACTTTCATTAGCTCTGTTCTGGCTGGGACAGACTTTGTGCTGTCTCCTGAAACACTGATTTTTTAAAATTTCACTTTGCTTTTAATTGTGTAAATTTTTCTTGTTGAATTCAATCAGCAGATTAAATATGTGAAGCAGAAAACCACGAAAGCCAGTGATGCTTGGATTCATTTTAAGTGTGACTGAGATTTGTTTGAGAGAGCAAGAAGTGGTTTGAGGTTGTATTTGTTATTTCCTCACCACCACCACCTTCTGATTAGTTTTTATCCAGAATGGGTGTAACAGCCAGCGTATCCCTGAGTGGGTCATGTCTGTGACATCCTTTAAGGAAGATGCTTCCTCTGGATCACTTTCTTAGCAACCACAATGAGCCATCCTGGTAGAACTGGGAGCCTCCATGCAGTCTGGATATTGAGTCCTGGGTTCATTCTGGGCTTGATTTTGCTGATTCCCTGTAGAGAACTCTGACCACCCTTCCAAATTACTCTGTGACTGGTTTCCTTTCTCAGAGACTGAGTTAGAGGAAATATTTCACAGAGCAATAGCTGGGCAAATGCAAATCCTCCTTGCAGAGTTCTTTTAACTTCAAGCCACTAAATATACACATTTAGTCTATGGAAGTGAATTGACTTCCCCTCTCAGAGGAACAAGCTTTGTGAGCTGTAATGATGAGCTGTTGTTTGACGCTCATAATATTGTACTTGACTGCTTATCTGATGGAGGCATGCTAAGCTATTTGGGGGGTTCTGAAATGTGACAGCCCACATGATGCTTTTTTAGGCTTCACAAACCGCCTTCATGAGGCAGGAGAATATGACATGGGAACGGCTGGCTGGAACAACGGCGTGCCTTAATGCCAGCAGGGTTGCTGGGGAGGAGGAATGCTCTTTGGAAGTTTGCAGCTTTTGTTGTGTGCTGCCAAAGGAAGAACTTGCAGCCTGAAAGAACAGGCATCCTGGATGCCGTGGGTGGGGGCTGTGGGGATTATTGATCCTGTCTGGAAACAGCATAAAGATGAAGGCAGATGTGTTAAAACCTGTTTGGACCATGCACAGACAGAAGGGGGCTCAAGGGAGACAGCTCAGATGACCCATTTCGTGCTATCTTGCCTTAATAAACAGAAAGATCTCACTTTCTGACAGACTTCTGTATCTTCATCCTTGCTGACATGTGGAGCATTTATTGCAAGCTTTGTTTCAAATCCTGGAAACCTCCAGTGAAAGAACTCATTTAGGAAAACCAAAACTCAACAAATCTGCTGTCTTCTGTTCACGGACTAACAGGTAAACATTGGCAAATATTGTGAAAGACTGCTACTCCTCCATGGTTTTAAAAATTGTAAAGTGTCACGATGTTTATTTCATTTTTCCATAGCAGAGGAGCACAAGGGTTACCTTTGACATCTGTTCCAAATGAACCCACAGAAGCTGAGTAAATGGGTGGTTCATTCTCACCTCTTTATGGTGGCTAGGTCGGTTTTGTGTTCTGTATTTTCATCCTTCTGAAATTGCTATTGAATTTATTCATATCACTGAGAGGATTTCATATCCCAGATGAGATGCACAGATTAAATAAGCAAGTAAGCAGTAGAAGATCTTTTTATGTGACTCAAGAGAGAGGATAAATCCCAGTCTGGATGAGTGAGAATCTCTGACTCTCCTGGGAGCAGGATTTTACTTGCAGGCTTTATGGTTGTCTCATTGGAGTGGTCTTTTTGCCAAAAGCAATGCAGAATATTCCACTTATCTGACAAAATGTCTGCCACCAGGAGGTGGCTTCACTCAAATATACATTTCTTTCAGATGAAGACAAACTTAAATTTATTGCTCATTCCATTCATAACCAGAAGTTCTCCTGGCTTGCCAAACTGCTGAATCAGCTTGGGTACCTCACCCTTGAGTCAGCACAGCCCAAAATAGAAACTTGCTCCATTTCTGAAGAGAGGAAGTACCACTGTTGTCTGCAAATACAGCCACATCTGACATGCATTTATAGCTACAAACACTCAGTGCAGGGACTTGCATGGCGCTCTGCTGCTTAAAAAAAAAAAAAAAAAAGAAAAGAAAAAAAAAAAAGGAAGTAAAAGGCACTTTCTTATTCAAAATAGGAGTGTTAGGGTTGCTATGAGTGGGACTGTGTGGATGTGGAAGTCCCAAGGAATAAAGAGCAAGAAAAGGACTTTACAAGTGGCAGTCGTTGAGGTCACCTAGCCTAGCCCAGCAGCAAGCTCCCACTCCACCTGCTTGCAGTTTCTTAGGACACACAAATTAGGGAGACAAGGGACAGGCTATAACCAAACTGAAGCCGTCTCAAGCCATTAGGAAATAATGGCAAGAAAACATAGCAGAAGCTCTAAGACATTGACTGGAGATCAGCTACCAGCATTCCCAAGGTAGAGCTGAGTCAGTCCTGCTGCCATGAGGTAACTGCTTTATAGCACAGCACAAACCAGCAAAAACCTGGGGAAATGACCAAGAGCAGCAGTCAAATAGTGGGAAGGGACACTAAAGTCATCAGCAGGACTTCATGAGTAGGTGGAAGGCAGTGAAAAGACACACAAAAATAGTCCTATGTGATACAAATGAGGGAGGATTTTCTGTGGCTCCAAGCCAGGACAAGAAGTAGAAGAATGAGGATAATGTGAATTCACTCGATCTGCCCTTCTCAAGCTCTGCAGTTTTTTCTCTTGCAAATGAGCATCTGTGGTTTTTGGCATCCTACAAGAGGACCCCGATTGTCAAGCAGCACTGGGGTGCTTGCTTCCCATGGGTGCTCCTGGTTTTCCTTTCCTGCATGCTGCAGGATGGTGTCATGTTCTTCCTAGTCCAAGCAAACTACTGTTCCTGGTGCTTCCATTAAACGTGTGTGAACTGGCTCTATTTTCCACACGGAAAGGCCATTCCAACGGGCAGACAAAAATCAGTAACCCCTTTCAAACCATGGGCAGACGAGATGGGATCCTTGGCACAGGATTTTCCTGCAGTACTATGGAGAAAACTGTAGATATTTTAAAGTTTTGTCATTTCTGCAACGGGTATGAAGATTGCAACACACAGTTTTACCATTTTTGGATTTTTGCAATGATGCAGTTGCAAATCAAAACATGTTTTGTATTTAGTGCATTGGATTATTCAGTTGAAAAGAGGTGGGGGTGAGGATTTACAGGTGTAATTACAGGATTATGCAGTCACCTCGTGCAAACACTGCAGGTTTGGGAGGAATCCCTGCTGCGAATCCACGGAAAACCCCAGCTAAGGAATTGCATGTGCCACAAGCAATTACACAACGTAAAACTTCATGAAACATTTGCTATGTGTGGACCAGGCCCTTTTTAAATTTAGATTTCTGGGAAGAAGAGAATTGCTGGGGCATTTTTGTGACCTGATCCCTCGTCTTGGTTGATCCGCGATGGAAAGGTGACCCCGAGCACGGCTGAGCTGGGAATGGATCTGGTGAGAGCCATCGCTGTCCGAGCCAAGCAGAGTGTTCCCAACTGCATCCCAGATTAGCTTCACTTGCTCTTTCCCTGGCTCTATTTTAGCCACAAATCTGGTATTCTGCCCTGTGGGTGCCAACCTTTTTTACAAAATAACCAAACTCAGTAATATTGGATTTCTGATCCAGTTTTTTCTCCCAAAAGGGTTGAAGTGAACATTCTTCTCACCAATACCTAGGACTTCACCTGTGTGGCTGCAACTCTGGTGACATCCAGAAAGATACATGACCTTCACTCCTCCAGTGGAGCAGATATGTCTCAGCAACTTAGCAATGATGTGACAAGTGTGAAGCAGAAGGCATTGAGAAACTATTATATCAGTTTTTAGTTTGTATTTAAGACAATTTCTACACACTTTTGTGTAGAAAATAGCTTGTAGCTAGTTGTCAAGCTTGGAAAAAGTTTGCTTCTGTCTACAAACTCAAGAACCAGTCGTTACTTCAATTTGTTGTTGTGGTGGTGGTAGGATTGAGAGTTGGATGAAACAAAAAAAATTCATACAGGGCAATTTATAGAATCAAACAATCAGGGAATGGTTTGGGTCAGAAGGGACTTTAAAGATCATCTTGTTCCAACTCCGTGCTGTGGCATAGACACCTTCCACTAGACCAGGTTGAATGTGAAAGCAAACACCTTCCAAAAACTCACGTTTAAAACTGAGCATGAATGCATGTTTGTGCCATGTGCCTTGTTCTGTTTCCAGAGGAAACAAAATGGGAAGAAAATATTGCTGAAAACACTAAAACATGACACTTTGGCAGAGGTGGTTATCACATCCTCCAGGCATTTTTACCTGTGGTGCTGCCCTGACAATTGCAGTGTATTGTGGAAATAAAGTGTGAAGTCACCCAGGACTGGGTTCTCCTGGTTGTGGATGAGGCAAGTGGATAAATACCCCTTGACAGAGGTAAGAGGGAATGCTTCCTTCCACAGGGGAAGGGGAATAGTGGTTCTGAGAACTGAAAACACAGCAAATATTAGTTAAAAGAGGGAGCAGGACAAGGTGGCACATAGAGCACAGTGAAAGGTCACAGAGGGAGAAATGCTACAATCCAGCATTTATTGGCTAAGTGCTACCAGGATTTAGGAATGGGCCCCTAATCCTTTTATAAACCAGGGATCTCCTTGAGTTGGGTGAATGGGAGAACTGACAGTGACTGTCAATGAGCAAAAATCACCCCCCTGTGCTTTGTGGCACATGTTAAACTCTCAGTGGAACAGGCAGGGAAAATCCCATGACAGGCTTTCCAGCAATTTCCCACCACAGGTTTTCTCCAGACTGCAGCTTCCAGAAGCTCTCTATTTGTATGTGTGAGAACTGCTCAGAAGTTGCTTGGTATATTCAGAGAGATGAGTTATTCACCAAAGGGAGCTTGGTACAGACCATGCTAATATGTGTGGTCTTGTGCCTAAAACTGTCCTGCATCTTGTCTATTTATTTGGGAAAAATAATTTACAGAACGCTTGGAAAACAAAAGCAGGAGTTAAAATTACTCTCAATATTTCTTCAGTCCAAACAAAAAACCAATCAAACAAGCCCATTGTGTGACTAACATGTTCAGTCAAAACATCTCAGTTATTATTGTTAAATTCCTGGGTAGCTGGAGAACCTGTTCCTGAATAAGCTACAAAGCTGAAGCCTGGCTGAAAATATTAAAGTAAGGCATCCCACCATCTTCAGCTGAAGGATTTTCCACACTTCTGAAGTGATTTTTGGGAGGTAGAGACATGTGGCCAGAGAAAGAGAAAAGGCTCCAGCCATGCACCAGGGAAGTGGAGGCTGAGAAGCAGATTGATTGTGCTAAGTGGCTTTTGCCTGTCTGCTCATTTATCCTCTTTTACCATCTTTGTTTCCATTCCTTCCTCAGCTTTGTCTCTGTTGGAAAGCAGGGAAAATATTCTATTCCCCTTTCACAGCTGTGACACATATTCATTAAGTCTCATTCTATTACAACTCAAATAACTATTGCCATGTTTGATTTTTTTATTTGGACCATTTAAGCTCTTAAGGAAGAATTTGCCCTTCATCTGGATCTCTTGCTTCCTTTTCTCATTGCATTCAGTTCACAGTCTAGTCCCCTGGACTGCTTTAGTGACACTTTGAGTGGAGGTGTACAGACTTTTACCTGATTTTCCCTCCTGCCCTGTCTCACCCCTCCAGCTGTGCTGCTCCGACCAGGAGGCACCAAGTCCATCGCTTTGCCACAGCCTCAAACTCTTTCTTCCAAGCCAAAAATGTGGGCAGGGCTCTTGGAGAGATTATCATCTCCCTAACCTCAGCCTGAGTGCAAACCAGCCCGCAGCCCACCTCTGTCTCTAGATGAGCAGTTGTGCTTCTCTAACCACAAAACTTCAGCAACACAGAGTTGCTGCCTTCATTTTTCTCCAAAAAGGCAACACAGAGCAGTGACAGTTTAGTGAGAGGATGTTTCTTTCTCCAACAGAACAGAGCTTCAGGTGGCCACTGCCTGGAGCCCACCACCTCTGCACTGCTCAGTGTCCTAGGACAAGATGTAGATGTAAAATTTTTGGGCTGAATTCTCATTGAAATTGTATATTAGGCTGAAAAATGAACACACAGGAATGAAGGGTGCTCCCAGCTCCTGTGGGTGCTGCAGCAGCGTGGGGCTGACAGCAGGGATGGTCTGGGCTCCTCCATCCTCCTCCTGCATGTCAAGGCAAAGATGTGGCAAACACCATGGACTGAAAAAAGTCCCTTTATAGGCCTCAAATCTTACAGAAAATAGAGAGATACAGGGCTGTAGAAACCTCTTAGGCTGGAAATGCATTCAGTGTTTCTGCAGAATAGGGAGAGCACAAAGCTTCACTTACCGAAAGCAGCCAAATCTGCTGGACTGTGGGGCTGGAAGACTTTTATGTCTAGCAAGTAATAACTGTCTTTAATTAGCTTTGTTTACATGATAGATGTCAATGTCAAGCTCCCTCAGTGAAAAGGGCAGAATGTCCTTAGTGGGAAATGTGATTTTTGAAGCCTGACAACATAAAACCAGCAGGAAGGTTTGTGCTCAGACTGCTGGGGAGAAAAATCACCTTTGGCTCAACAAAACAGGAAAGATTTCAAGCCCACAGCAGAAGTTTTTCAAGAAACTAATGAAAATGGAGGATTACAGTTTAAACTGTTTTGCAATCGCTGGCCTCAGTCCTGCAGACACTTTTCACACACACTCAACTTTATATCTGTGGTTGGTTTTGCTGACTCTCATGGGATTATTGACACCTGGAGATAGAAATGAAGGCCAGACTGTTTACGGGGCAGAGTTTAAACTGTAGCATTTTAATCAAAAAAGTGACATTATATCAAGGTCTGCATAATCGGCTCATTGGGATCTTTTATGTTTGAAAAAAAAACCTGAGAAATTCAGGAATTAGGATTCATGAGGTGGTCTCAGGTCTGCTCCCTTGTGTGAATAGGACCTTTTGTTATGCTGGATCACAGCACTGGGCCACAAAACTTATTCAGCAAATATTTAAAAACCCACCTTCATAAAAATTGAATCTATGGCTCACATGCGAATACTGTCTGCTTTTTTTTCCTCTCTAAAAAAGTGTATTTGACCACTACCTGAGACTGAAAGGTTTCCCCTCATCAATAGAGAGCAACTAATTGGGGAAAAAAAAACTGGTGTGTTTTTTTTTTTTTTAAATTTTGATTTCTTTTTTCTTTTATATCTTGGAAGTATATTGTACTTGCCATGAAACAACTTCTTGAAACCCCTGAAACAGGAATAAATCCCCTCTGCAAGCTATGTTTCCACCATTTATCTGGCTGTTGGTGCAGGAACCAAACTGCCATTGAGCTGACTCACATTTTGGCATTTTGTGTTTATATACATGATGACGATGTTTGCAAGCAACAGGGGAAAACCCTGTGTTCATCAGCACCGTGATCCCAGCAAAACCTTTCCCTCCTCAGCTGCATCAGCAGAGCCTGGGGATGTGGCCAGAGCCACAGTCTGCTGTGGGCACTGTTGTCACCACTCTTTGCCACCCAGCACCAACAATCCTCACGTTGCACCCCAGACCTGCAGCTGGCTGGGCCCTGCAGCTGCCAGAGCCCCAGATCTGCCCAAATTTGGGCACACCTGGTGCCCCTCTGCCCTTCCCATCCATTCTGATCCTCTGTGATTCTGCCAGCATGCTTCGTGGCTCTGGAAAGCCAGCTTTGGCACTCAGGACACCTTTCACATGATCTTTGTCCCCTCAGGTCCAAAACTTTCAATGTAGTATTCCTGACACCGGGTTTATTTTTATCTCTCTGCCTCTTTTTATCTCCAACTCCCTTGCCCTAAGTCTTATCTTGTTTTTTCCGGAGGCTTTGAGGACCTGATGGGGACTCTGGCCACACAATGACCTGGCAGACCTGGCTGTATGTGACTGTCACTCCCACCTGCCTCTCCTGCCATTCCCTGAACTTTAACCACGAGTTCTGGCTGCATCACAGTCCTGTCGGTTGCTGGGGAAAGGCAGAAGAGGTTCAGGCCCTGTCACCACGGTTCTCCTCATTGTCCTCTGGCTCAGGCTGACCCATCACCACCTGCCCCACCTCTGACATCCTGTCTCATCCTTTTCCAGGTAAAGAACCACAGCTGGAGTAAACCAGGGGGACAATGCCATGGGAAAACCCTGTCCTGGGATGCAATAACCCCCCAGCCTGTTCAGCTTTGCCACATGATTGTGCTTGTCAACAGCTCTGCCGCAGAGCTCGGGCTGTGCCGGGCCCTGCAGGGTTGGAGGCTGGGCTGGTTCTCCTGGAGCATTTGGCTGAGTCTGTTGTCATTGACCTAAGCAGGAGCAGGTCTCAGCTACGGAAAATCCCATCCAGATCTGCTGCAAAGTGGAAATAATTTCTTAAATGCTTTATACTGGGGCAGTAGCACCCCTTCCTCTTGCAGAAGCATTTGGATTTCTGCACACAGAGAGGACCAAAGGGAGCATCAGGATCCAACTAGGTGAGCAGATACCCACAGCATAGCCTTGATTTTGGCTGGGGTTGGGACCTCAGCTGCAGCTGACACGAACTTTCCACCGGTGGCAATGGGTCAGAGGCAGCTGGGGCTCCTTTCCCCCCCCTCCAGCCCTCATCTTTGGGAGCTGTGGGCAGGATTAAGGAGAAAAAGCAATATATGGGTCATGGGAAGAGGGAAAACAGAAGCAGCTCTGCCAGCCAAAGAGGAAACAGAGGACACAGATGCCTGTGGAAAGCTGTAGCCACTTACAGAGGATGCATTTACTTGTATTTCCTTCCAGTAGAGCTTAATTGCAATGTTTTTTAATGACAGGTAGGATGGGAGCTGAGCTTCTGCCTAAGCACTTCTGTGTCCTGCATAAAAGTGCTGAATTTAATATTAACAACAATTAATCACAGCTACCGGGAAGCAGCCGACAACATTCCCTGCCCTGGGCATGCTCAGTTTGCATGTTCAGCCCCACCAACTCCCATCCCCAGGCCAATGGCACTGCAAAGTCACAAGGAAGCAAGGGCCTTCCCTGTGCTGCTGAATTTTGAACTGGACCTGAAGCGGTGGTGGCACCAGCACCCCCTTCCCATTCCTGCAAACAGCCTTTGATGGGAAAACAGGTGGTTTTGGACACCTCTTATCTCTCCCATGGGTAGGAATTGGCCACTTGCCACCATCTCACCCACATTGCATTTTTCCTCCCTCTTCCCCAAAAGGCTACTGGGATAATTCCAGATCAGAGCAGTCCATGAGGGTTAGGGTGGATTGCAGGTTTGCTGGGATGCTGATGGATATCTCCTATTGTGGATACCGTGACTCCCTCTCTCATTAGCAGCACTAATTGCTTATTGCATGTTTTGCACAGATACATGAGGATTTTGGAACAGTTTGTCTTTGCATCCTGTAATTAAATGACCACTAATGAACACATTAGAGAAGGAGTGGCCAAATGCTCCAGCCTGTGCTGGGCATCCATAAAATAACTGCTGGGAATTCACTGTGATGTGGCACCAAGCTGCTACCTGGGCTGCAGCAGCTCCTGGCCAGGGACAGCAGTGTGTGAGCACCCTGTCATCCCTCTGGCCTCTGCTCTGCTTAGAGGTACTCCCAGGCCTTGGCCCACCACCCCCCAATTTTTCATCGGTAACATTTGCTGGACACCTCATGGAGTGAAAATGCCCTTCCCAGGGCTCCAGGCTGCCTTGGCTCCTCTGATGCTTGCCCTGAATATGATGTAAGTGTGATCCCTTGGGGCCAATATCCAGGCTTTCCCCATCTCCCTCAAGCAGACAGTCCTTTTGGACATTCCTTTACCCGAGGCAGACAGCTCCAGAAGCAGGTTTGCTCCCCTTCGAAGGGAGGGACAAACCTTGTCTCCTCCAGGAAACACCAATGCTACATGCAAACCCCAGTTCTGGGTCTGAACCCCTTTGCAGCCTGTAAATCCTCCTCCCACAGAGATGTGGAGATGTGGCACTTGGGGACATGGTTTGGTGGTGGCCTTGGCACTTCAGGATTAACAGCTGGATTTGATGATTTTAGATGGCTTCTCCAATCTGTGATTCCATTGGTGTCAGCCACGGGAAGTGCTCCCACAGCCCCTGCACGCTCTTCAGGACATGGCTTTACTTGCCTTCCTGCTTCAGTGTCGTGCACATCTTGGGCAAAATGTGTTGATTTGGGGGTTCTCCACAGACACAAACTGACTGCAGTGCTCTGCTTTGAGGTGAGGTGTCTGTCCAACATGTCCTGAATCCACACACTGCACATCCACACTTAATGTCAAAACTCTTCCAACTCAAGCCTGAGTCTAGACCCCATCCTGGGAGGGATGCCAGAGGGCTGGGGTCTGTGCAAGCCAGGGTGCTCTTGGGGCTGCATGGAGTTCCACAGACCCAAAAAGGAGGGACTTACATGGAAGGGGTGTTTTTTTTGCTCCAAGAGCTGTAAATGGCAGCTTGAACCAGTCAGGCAGCTGCTGCCAGCAGGGAGAGTGACAGCCCCAGCTCTGTGGGGGACAACCAGGTGGGCACATTTTCGAGACCACCTGGGCAGGGAGTGAGTCGCTTCATAAACATGTCACAGCCACTGGGCTCTTGCAATTGCAGCACAGGGAGTTTTTGGGGGGCAAGGTTTGGAAGGAGTTTGGCTCCAGCATTGGATGCATGGGACCAGCAGAAGACAGACTGTGTGAGGACCTCCACCGTGCGGCAGGCAGAGCACCAGGGCTCCCCCCGGCTCCCAGCAAACCTTTCCAAAAGCTTTCATTCTTTTTCTGATGATTGGATGCAGGATATTTTCATGGCTGCAAGAGATGCCACCGAGGGGCTGAGGTGGTGGAGGACAACCAAAAGGGACTGTAAACCCCTCTGGTGTTTGAAGAACTTCAGGAGATGTTTGGAAAACTTGGTGGGAGCACCCCGGGCGCTGGCAGGATCCGGCCGCGCCAGGCTCTCGGCAGCACCGGCAGCTCTTCCCCAGCAATGTCACTATGATAAATGTTTGTCTTTTCTGTCCAAGAGATACAGCAGAGCTGCTGCCAGCACCATGCCTCAGTGGAATTGGGGTTCACACTGCCAGGAGTGAACCGGCTCATGATTCACATCTTTACAGCAGCTTTGGAAGGAAAATGTGCTTCTCGCCAGGCAGACCGTCATGCACGTCAAGATGCCACAGTTTTTCCAGACTTTCCAAAGGAAGCCACAGCCAAATGAGACATTCCTTCTCTTCTTCCAGCTTTCTTGGAACAATCTTCTTTGATTAGTGAGTGAGACAGATAGTTGGAAAGAAAGACAGACAAACAGGCTGGGAATAGCGTTATAATGAGCAGTTTGCATGAGCCCCAGTTGCTGGTGGGAGTGTCTCTGCATCCACCCCTCGCTGGGTGGCTTCTGAGAGCTCCTGCTGTACACTGTGGTCCCCCACCCCTTTGTCCTCCTCCATGGCCCCCAGCCCCTGTCCTCTTCTATGGTACTCCTCTCCTGCCCTCCTCCATGTCCCCAAATCCCTGCCCCCCTCCATAGTCCCAACCCAGTGTCCTCCCTCATGGACAAGGACAAACCCCCCTCTTTCCTCCATGGTCCCTGACCCCTGCCCTCTGCTGGGATCCAAATCCCAACCCCCCCATCCACCTCCGTGCTCCTCCTCCATGATCCTCCATGCTCCTCAAATCCCAGCCTTCCTCGATGATCCCCAATCCCCTGCCCTCTGCTGTGATTCCCAATCCTGGGTTCTCTTCAATGCTCCCTGACTCCTGCCTTCTGTCATGGTGCCCAGACAGCATCTGCTGAGGCAGGTGGGATTTGTCTCACCAGGGAGGATCACACTGTCCTGAGGCACAAAGCAAAGGAGTTGGGGTTTGCTTTGCCTGTTGGGCCTGTGGCACAAGGAGACAAGTTGGAAAAGCAGCCAAATGACCCAGGCATGGCTGGCAGGTCCTGTGCAAGGGACAGAGGCCAAAGCTGGGGTGCAGGGAAGGGGATGGGAGTTCCTGCCTTGCTCCCTGCAGCTGCACCCCCTCAGCCACTCCGGTCCCAGCACTCTCTCCCACACCAGGAGAAGAAACAAAACGAGCATCTCCAGGGAGTGTGTTTGGAAAATACCAGGTTTTATTAGACAGGCTGATGTTCAAGCTGACAGTTTTATCCCAATGTACATGATCACGGGCATCTACAGGGCCTGTGTCCCAGCTCCCTCCCTCCCACAAAGCTCTTGGGCAAGATATTCACCCCCCAAATGCTGGGGGGTCGGGGTTTCTCAGCAGAATGAAAATGTCTCCTTGCTCCCCATTTTTCCAGTCTCAGATTCCCAGAGGTCTCCTAAGAAAGCTCAGTGAGAACTGGGCTGGGAACTGCAGTCCTCTTGGGGCTGACAGCCACTTGGATCCGTGGGAGAGGAGGCATCTCAGTGTTAGCATCTCCCTGAGGCAGCACAGAGCTGGGTCAGTGTGTGTCACAGGGAGCAAGAAACAGACCACCAATGCCATGGCTTTGGAAGGAGAATCCAAATGAACCATACTGGGAGGAAAAGGGCTTTGGCTGTCATGGGGAGCCCCATCCCGCACACAGGCACCAAGGCTTTGCACAGGGCGTGCAAGTACTGCAGGGCAGAGGAAGGGAGGAAGGGAGGAGAGGAGGCGATGAGGGCTGGAAAATAAAGCAAGATAAAAGGAAACCAGAGAAAGGGTGGGGAGAACAATGGGAGTGGCCTGAGAGCAGAGTAACAGTGCCTTCAAGGTCAATACTCCTTGTGGGACAGGGGGGCCTTTCCCTGGGTACCCCATGGGCTTTAGGGGGACAGAGGAACAAGGAAAGAGATAGTGCAATACAGTGCTTGCAAACAGAAATGTTTAAAGGCCTTTGCTTTCCGTGACAGTGACACACAGTGTGACAGCAGGAACAGTGACAACATCAGCCCGTTTCTGTTGGTGATTCTATTCCATTAGCTCTTAAAAAACCATGCAGACCAGTCCGACACAGGAGAGGAAAACTGATGAGCAATGGGATCATGGACAAGAAAGAAGGAACAACAGCAGAGGGGCAGCAGCACTGGGGCAGGTCTGAGACCTCACAGTACTCACAAGCACATCCCTTCTCTCCAGACTGCTCTGACTGCTGCTCTCTCTGACACTGCTGGCCTTCCCTTGCATCTCTGCTCCCTCTGCACTGCAGGCAAAATCCCTCTCCCTGAACCATGCCCTGCCTTGTGCTTGGACATAGATTTTGGTCTCAGCTTCATTAGTTCAAATGTCAAGTCCTACCTTGAAGCAGAGGCCAGGAACATTCAAGTCCCTGCAGTAGCATCCCCTCAAACTCACCTGGACTCAAGGGGACCTCTTCATTGCAGCGCCTGAGGGACATGGAGCTCTCCCAGGCCTCCTGCCAGAGCTCACGTTCTGTTGCACACGTGGAGATGCCCTTCACACCCTCCCCATCAAAACACAGCCTTCCATTCCCAGATTTTTCTTTCCCTCTTTCATTCCTTTTGCCTTTTTTCTTGCTTTAGCCAGCACCTCCATGTCCTCTTGCTTCTTCTAAAGGTAAGTCCCTTTTCTCCAGAGGCTTCCTAGAGAGCAGTGCTTGCTATGGGTGTTTGGCAGGAGGAAGGACTTTCAGCAGATCCTTGGTGGGCTTGAAGGTGCCAGTTTTCCATCCAGGACAACATCTATCTCCTGGTTGGTTTGGGCTCAGCTTGGCAGACACTGATGCTGCCCATGAGGGCCAAGTTTCCAGGTCAGCTGTCCATGGGGAACCTCACCCTGCTGGGATGCTTCCAAAGCAATACTCCTTCAGGACTGAGCACCGATGCTCAGAGACAAGCCAACAAATGGCTAAAAAGGGAGGAGTTTGGAAAGCAAGCCCCAGAAACCTGCCTAAACTGTCCTGGGGATGACAGATCAGCAGGGGGGCAAAAGGGATGTGACCTTTTTAACTTCACAGCTAATGACCCCTCTTCCTGCCTCCCTCCACAGAGCACAAAAACACAGAGGGCTGACTGAGGAAAGAGCAGCATGGACTTGAACAAAGACAAACTGCCAAACCCTCACCCTTGGAGACCTGCTGGTCCACAGACAAGACTTGCTAGCATGGGTTTTCAGGTTAATGACACATGTAGGCATGAAGTGCCTTCTTCTGTGCTGGTCCAGGGAAGCAAACCCTGCTCACATCTCCTTGTGAGGTGCTGGCCCTCCTCCTCCAGCACAGCTCAGCCAGTGCTGGCTGCTCCTTTCCACCCCATTTTTTTCTCTGCCATGGACTTGCAAATCCCATCACGGCTGCCTGTCTGGAGCTACAAACACCCCTGCAAATGCTCCTTCTTAAGTCAAACACCCACATAAAGGCTGCAGAAGATGAACTGAGTGTCAAGTGAAAACAGAGCTCACCAGGTGACCTAGAGGTCTTAGAAATAAAAAGAAGATTGATATTTGCTGAGATTTGTAGCAGGTTTGTGCCTGAAAACAACAGCTGGGACATGGCCTCTCTTTCCTTGACCAGTGCTCCCGGTGATGCTTGGGTTAAGTGTGTCACTGCTCTCCCCTGTGCTCTCATGCCATGCCCTTGTTCTCACTCCCTCATGGCTTCGGGGATGCAGAGGTTGAAATTCCTCTTCATGCACTCTTGGCACCAGTGGAAAAGCAGCTGCAGTCCTGCCCATGCATTGCTCATACTTACAGCTTAAACATTGCCTTCTACTCGAAAGAACAAAGATAAAATGTCAGGAATTCACAGTTTTTATTCTCTTCCTTATGCCCACCCATCTTCCCCTGCCATCCATGTCAATGACTCAAAGTCCTCATCGTACGGTAGCCTTTGCCAGCGCGGCACTCAAACGGTTAACAAACCACGGCTTCTTGGACAGATAAGACATAAGCTCATTCACCAGTAGGAACACGTGGACAGTTGGGCTGTGGGTCACCTTAGGGTTTCCTGTAGCGATTCTTTGGGGTTTCGCCACAGCCAGTGACGTCGCAGGAGAGGACATTGGGCTTCTTCCCCAAGCCAATGCTTCCCAAGAGATCGGGAAGCTCGCGGGTGATGGCCTTCTCGATCTTCTCTAGGAAACACCCTCCCATGTAGGAACACTGCTGAGATAGCAGCTTAAAACTGGTGATGGGGTTGATGCCAAAGAAGTCCTTGTAAGCCTCGCGGTTGGGGAGGTCAAATTTGCTGACATTTGTCTTTGCCAGAATGGACTTAAAGATAAAGAACCTGTCAGGATCTTCCACAATGTCCCTGAACACCAGTTCTCCATCGCTAAAGAAGGTCATTTTGTCCTTGTAGGTCTGTAGATAGCGATCGACCAGCAGGGCGTGGATGCGCACCCGGATGGCGTGCTGGCGGATGAAGGCAATCTTGTTTTCCATCCTGTTCTCAATCACCTGGTTGAGATCTTCCAGGAGCGATATCTCTTCTTTGAGGAACAGGTCTCTGTGGGTGTCTGGATGGTAGTCATGGGGCCAGAAGGAGCTGACGTACACTCTGGGTGGCTCTGTGACGTTGATGAGAGGAGCCAGGCTCCAGAACAAGGCGCCATAGACTCTCATCAGCTCCTGGGTAGCCAGGCTATCAGCTTTGTTCAGGATGATTCGGATCTGAGACTCGCGGCCCTTCAGCTGACGAAACAGCATCTCCAGCTCCAAGCCAACATCCAGCTTCGTGGGGTCAAAGACAACAAAGATGAGATCGGCTCTGTCAATGAACCACTGGCACACGTCGTTGAACGGGTAACCTTGAGGAGAGGAAAGAGGGAAATCCAATGCAGGATGAGTCCCTTCATCAAGGGATTGATAAACCACGAGCCTGCTGTGCCTCAAATCCCCATTTGGGTTGCATGGGTTGTGAGGCACAGCAGATTTTCCCTGAAGCCTAGAACCTCTTTCTCACATGCTAAAAGCGCTTTGGAGCTTCTTGGCACAAAAAGACGTCCCTAGGTGTCTGGGCCTATGACTGCCTGTCTCTTTCGCCCTTATCTCCAGACCTTCCTCCTCCCTGATGCTGACCACAGGTTCTCACTGTTCCTGTGAGCAAATATCGAATCACAGCATCAGAGAATCATTATGGTTGGGAAAGTCCTCTAAGATCATTAAGTGCAACTATTCCCCCAGCACTGCCATGGCCACCAGTAAACCATGTCCCCAAGTGCCACATCCACACATCTTTTAAATCCCCCTGAGGAATGGTGACCCCACCACTGTCCTGTGTTGTGTCAGGACTCTTCTCCATTGTGCTTCAGCCACCTTTGTCACCTCAGAGCATCATGCCATCTTTTTTGAGGTCCCTTAGCTGAACCCAGTGATCCCCTACCTCTTTCTTGCTGCTTGCGGTTTTCGATGATGCCCGGCGTGTCCACGAAGGTGACCCGCTCCAGCAGTTTGTGAGGGACCTCAATGCCTATCAGTTTCTCCAAGAAGTTCTGCCCAAACTTCTCCAGGGGCGAGAAGGAGCGGGCACTGTCAGCAGCCATCACAATGCCCTCAATGGTCTTCAGCTTGGGGCCGTGCATGATGACAGTGAACTCAGAGGTGGTGGGTTCTGCCCCTGTGCAGCAATGAGAGGAGCAGCAGAGGCATGAAATCCATGCCAGGCTATGGACACAACAGGGCTGGCCTGAGACTGGGAGCATGGGGAGCATCACACACTGCTCAAGAGATGCAAGGGCAAGGCAAGCAGCGCGAAATTCCTGCCCAGACTTCTTAGGAAGATGTCAGTGAGGTTGTTTTCTGTGAGGACTGGTTCCTCTGGAAGTGGCCTGACTGCACAAGGTGTCATGAAGAACCATCTCCTGGGAGCCCTCATTATCACAGCACCCATCTGGCCATGGACATCTGCCCTTAGCTGTGAGATGACATCCGTGGGAGTAGGGAGGAAGGAAGGGGAATGGCTTTTGTCCTGAGAGGGTGAATTAGCTGGCTGCATGTGAGGAGGGATGGGGAGAAGAGAAAGGTGAGCTGCCCTTTCAACATGACTGCTGTTCATAGGGTTGGGGTTGGGAGCTGAACCCTGTGCTTCAGGATGAGGATGTTGTGGGACAGATGCTTTCCCAAACCCTTGGAAGGGTGGACAGACTGTGATGGGGAACCTCTCTTCCACATGGCACCACAGCCAGGTGGCACAGAGCAGATCCCAACCTCCTGCTGTAATGAGGGATTGAAGATGCACTGCTGGGAAGTGCTGACTGCATGGATGTGGAAATGAAGGTGCTGGCACCCCCCGGCAAAGCAGTGAGTGTGGTACCTGTGTAGAGCTGGTAGGGAGTGTTGTCCAACCCCAGGAGGTAGTTTATCATGGAGGATTTGCCGACGCTCCACGGTCCCAGGAATAGCACCATAGGCTTGGAAGTGATCTCCCCATCTGCGGAGAGGGGAAATTACAAGAGGAAGTGAAGGAACAATAGCCGTCGCCGCCGTGCGATTAACTCCCGGCTGTAACGAGCATCCCATCCCATCCCATCCCATCCGAGCGGCGCGGTGCTGCTGCCGGGGAAACAGCCGCCCTTGGGGGGCCACCAGCCATTCGCCAGCCAAGGCAGAGCCCCGCCGGCTGCGGCAGCGGGACGGCCCCGTGCTCTGCGGCAGAGCCCACCTCGCTGCCTGACCTTCTCCGAGGTTTAGCCCTTCTTACACTACGGAGGACTGGAAGGTCTTTTAAGACTTGTATCGGTTTGTTTCTGGTTTAGCCGGGTGAGTTTGGGGCTGGCTGCGGGGTGGGGGTGTTGTTTGAAGAAGGCAGCCGCCGCAAAGCACGGGACATGCCAAGGAGAAGGCCGAGCCGCAGCCGGGAGGGCAGAGGGAGCTGCCGTGGGTTCGGGAGCAGCGCTGTGAGGCAGGGCTTGGTAAGCGCGGTGCGAGCCTCGAGCCAGCTGCCTGCAAGCCTTTCCACCATGCCCTGGCAGGGACCTGCCCCTGGGCCGTGCCCCGGGCCGAGCAGGAGGTCACTGCCTGGGTGTGAGCTGCGTGCGAGGCTCCAGCTGGATGTGGGGAGGGCAAACAGCCCCGCTTTGGGCCTGGGGAAAGGCAAGAAGAGAGTGAACTATAGTCCCCATCCTGCATTCTTCAAATTGCACAGTTTTCTCTGTGAGGATGGTGACCTGTCCCCATGCCGTGATGTCAGTCCAGGAGCACAGAGGTCCCTGGACACACACAGCCAGCACCCCCAGGAGCAATCCCTGCTCAAACAAGACTCATGCAATCAGCTTGTGCCCACAGTGCTTGACTCCCCAGCCCCTAGGACCCTAGGCAGGCAGCTGGTGGAGCCAGAGGAGCCCAGGGCCTAATGCCAGCCCTCAAGCTGTGCCCAGGACACACGGGAGCCTGTGAGTCCAAAACAGGACAAGAATGGAAGCAAAACTCGGCAAGTTCCCGTTGGTGAAAACCAACCCCATCGTATACTCAGGGTGGGAGAGGGTCCATCCTGTTGTTGCTAGCAGGAGTTCAGCCAGGGGATGGATGACACCAGAGGAGCTGGGAGCTGCTATCTCAGCTGGAGTAGAGCCTTCCCCCGTGGCCCAAGGCAAGGACATGCCCTGGGCAAGCTGTGCTGCCCTCGGCACCTTCTCTTCATCCCCATGCCTAAGGCAGAACTATTTTCCATGAGGTTGCTGAGAGCCTCTGGTGCTCCCTGGCTGCCACCCATGCAGGAAGCAGCAGCTTTCCAGCAGGCCAGGGATCCATCTCCAAGGTGGGGGATGCCACAAAGCCCCTGTGGTGCTGAGCTCCTGCCCCGAGGGTGCTGGAGGGCACTGCATGGCAGCTTGACACTGAACCCATCTGGTGCTGGGAGCAGGGGCTGAGGAGAACATTTCAGCCTCCTCCTGCTGTATTTGTCTGTCAGACGTTCACCATGTCACCTCTGGGGAAGGGATTGGGCTGGGGACATCTCTCCATGAGGCACTGCTGCATCCATACCCATCCATACCCTCCCTCACAAAGTAGGGCAGCACTTCTGAAGCAGGGAAACTCTTCCTGCACCCCACTCCTTGCCTGGCAGCTGCAGGAATCCAGCCTTGTCTCCTCACATGGGACCAAAACAAGTGTTGAAACCTTGGACTCTCATTATTAATCATTCCTGTGCTGCTCTGTCGCCGCTGCTCTGCTCTCTTGCCAGCTTTAATTAGGTTATGGATGGTTGTTATTATTACCATTATCCCTGTGATGTTGTGCCAGAGGTTTGGGGTGGATCCCTGTGTGCTCTTTCATAACACATCCCTGGCCAGGTGTGACTGTGAATGTGGGCACCTGGGAGCTCCGGCTCTGCTGCACATTTCCCTCTCTGCTCCACGGAGCCAAGGTGGGCAGCGACGTGGGCAGCCCCGCTGCCTGGTCACCCACAGCCCCTCGAGCACCCCTCTACCCCCCACGGGCTGTGGGCACTGCCAGGCACTTGCAACTCTGCAGGAAGTGCAGCAGCTGCAAGGATGAGGCCGGGTATGAATTCCCTGCTGCTTGCCCAGAGGCTGGGAGTGAGGGAGCATCTCCCACCCGGCAGGGTGCTGGCCTGGCATCTGTCCCTGCTGTGTCCCCGTGCCATGTCTGTCAGCAGCAATTCGGATCAGCCTGATGGTCCGGACAGCGGGAAAGAGCCGGAGCTCGCCGGCGGCCGGGCGGGGATGGCGGCAGCTCCATCACAGCGGCTCTCTCCAGCCACCCTGTGGCTGCTCGCTCCCAGCTCAAGCTCAGACGAGCCTCAAACTCATCCCTCCTCAGAG
>VZSR01003816.1:10004-25686 GCA_013398615.1 Brachypodius melanocephalos | reverse complement strand
GTCCTCAAGCCCTGCAGACATGCCTGGTGTGGCCTCTCCCCCAAGTGCAAGTCTGTCCTGAGGATGCTGAGCAAAGCAGAGGACCTTGCAAAACCTCCTTCGTCTCCTGTTTCCAACTGAGCCATGGGCACAAAGGTCTTCTTTGTCCTCAAGCCACCCAGGAAGCCTGGAACACCTGGGGAGACTCCCAGCAACACCCAGACCTCTGTCCCACCCCTGTGCCACGAACACCACCGGCCACATGCCCATGGCATGGATCCAGCACCCCTGGGAGAGCACCCCTTGCTCCCAAAGCTTCCAAACCCAGGAGTATCCTCACAACACGTGCGCCCACAGAGGGAAGGAGGATCCCATGTGGCTGCACATGGCCTGTGCCTCCCCCGTGCGCCCCCCTGCCTGCACCCACTCCGGCAGCACGTGTGCGAGCGCCTGAACCCGAGATGAGATAAGGCAGCTATCGGAATATGCTATAAATACCCCCAGCCCTCTCCAGTGCTGGCACGCTGGCACGGCAGGCAGCCAGGAGCTCTCCAGGCACCGGCACGGCTCTGCTGTGCCCGTGCAAAAGAGCCTGGTTTGGCAAGGTCTGGCAGCATGGCCGTGGGGCAAGACAGGAGAGGCAGAAGATGGGATTTCCCTGCAGGAAAACTGTTTCCGTGGCTGAGCAGTAAGCCCAGGGGAAGGGCTGGGTGTTGGCTGGCATTTCTTGGATGCTCTCCCATCTCCTGATCCTCCAGGGGGACCTGGCAGCACACCCTGAGCAGGATAGGCAGGGAGAGGAGCCAGCTCAAGCTTCTGAGGGGGCTGAGGCTGCTGGGCAGGGGCCAGCCCGTGTTACTGGGACAGCTGCTGTGGGATCAAGGGTGCACATTCAGGAAAGTTTCTGCACATAGGAGAGTGAAGGGTGGGAAGAGATCCCCTCTACAGGATGAGCTATCAGCTGGGCTCCTCCAGTTCATGCCGTGGGTGAGAGATCAGCCTAAAGGTCCAACACATTCAGTCATGGAATTGTTTAGGTTGGAAAAGCCTTTTAAGATCACCAGTTCTAAATGCTCCTGCAGCACTGCCAAGGCCATCACTAACTCACGTCCCCAAGTGCCATATCCACAGGGCTTTTAAATCTCCCCAGGCTTAGGAACTCCACCACTGCCCTGGGCAGCTGTGCCAGGGCCTGACAGCCCTGTCTCTGAAGAAATTGTCCCAATATCCAATCCAAGCTTCCTCAGGTGAAACTTGAGGCCATTCCTTGTCTCTTTGTTCCCTGGGAGCGGGCCGGGCCCCTACCTGGCTCCACCCTCCTGTCAGGGCGTTGAGAAGGTCCCCCTGAGCCTCCTTTTCTCCAGACTGAGCCTCCCATCTCCCTCAGCCGCTCTCACAGGACTACCAGAAACGCCTTGGAACCCTGGCCAGAGGAATATGCTGCCTCTTAGTCTTAACCCAAGAGGGAAAGGTGTCAGAGCCTGGGCGTGGTGAGGATTGGAGGGAAGGACGGGCTGTCGGGACGCACAGAGTGAGACTGGGAGAAGTGCGTGCTCTAGAGGGGCTGGGGACAGTGTCCCGACGGGGATGGCTCTGCTCGGTGCCTGGGCAGCGCGGCAGCCTCGGGCCGGGAGCCCGGGCAAGGCGGAGGGCAGCGCAGAGCGGAGGCAGCGCCGGCAGCATGCGGGGAGCAGGCGGCGATACCAACCTGTGGCCGAGGAGCCCAGGGTGCGTCCGGGGTAAGCTGTTAGCGAGGGACACGGGGAGAGAGAAAAGGAACCGTGAGTCCAAGGAGGGATGCGACAGCCCGGGTGTGGTCCAGGACAAGGAGGGAACCGATGGCCACATTCCCAGCAGGGGACAAGGAGTTACAGCCTGGGAGCGACCTGCAGCTCCCAGGACAAGCACTGAACCCCTGTCTGCCCTGCGGGGCGGGGATGTGGCTCGGGGTGTCCTGCATCCCAGCCCCTGCTCTGCGGGGTTGTTGCCTTCCCTGGCATCCCCCACCGAGCACATGGAGCCCAACAAGCCAGGGTTAGACAGCTACCAACCCAGCAACTGTCCTGACAACCCCAGTGACAGGGTCACCTGGACCAGCCCCTATGGCTGGTGATGGCATCGGGGAGGTCATTCCCTACACAGGGACGCTTGCTAATTAGCATACATCAGTCATTAGGGTCACCGGCATGCACCAGAACCTGGTGTGACCTCACAGCAAGCTTCCTATGGCTGGACTGAGAGAATCCCTCACCCTCAGCTCGGGATAGTCCCTCCAAGCACAGAGTTGGACCCAGCCAGAGCATGTCTGCATCCACGTGGGATGGCAGAGCAGAGAGGCAGGAGGGTGGCAGGCAGGGAGGAAGAAATGGCATCTGCCAGGCTAAAGCAGAGGGTGTGTGGGAGCTTTCTGAGATGCACCCTAACAAGTCAGAATTGATGGTGACAGCCACAGCTCCCATAGGACTCCACAGGAGCTTTCACATGTTGTGGGGAGCAGAGGAACTCTTTGGATTACACTGCAGTGGACGGAGCCGATGGAAAGGGAGACAAAATGGAAGGCTGCCACATAATGGAGGGGCCAGGGTGCTTGCCACAGCACCCCTCTAGATTGGTTTACACCTCCAAAGGTCACACATATTCCATGACAGGCCTGCCCCAAAGCTCTCCCAGCTGTCCTGCTTCTCCCAGCCAGCTGAGCCGGCAGCTCTGTGCCCTCCAGCCTCCCCCCCCAGCATGGAGAGGGGGCACAGGGGGGAGCTGGGAGCACCTCCCATCCTGCAGGGACACCACTGATGGAATGAACGCACTGGGGACAGGGGCACTGTGCAGGGGAAGTGTTGAGAAGGCTGCCTGAGCTCCACCGTGTCCTCGCCTGCCCTCCAAGGTCAAGAGGGTTCCCTGGGCCAACCCTGTAACTAGCATGCAGGTTTCTCTGATTACACTGCTAATGAGGGACTGGGAAAAGCTGAATCTATGGGTATGAAAGGCAACTTGCTGAGCTGTATGTTTCCAGATAGGGCTGTGTGTGCCAGGGTACGGCTGGGCTGTCAGAGATCATTCAAGAAGTTTGGTGTCTGTAGAAATCTTTTGGAGGGGAGCATGGCCAGGGTGTCTCACAGCTGAGACAAGGACTGGAGGCAGTGCAGCATCCCTGTGCCCTTCCCTAGGGGCCAGGAGGGAACTGTGGCTGGCCAGCTCCAGGGTGACAACACCATGAGGGTGCCCTGTAGGACAGAGCGGGGTGTGCTGGGACCTGAGCTGGGGACTGTCAGCCTGAGGGGTGGCTGTTCCTCCCAGTGAGGTGGAACAGACCATGGAGGGTTGAGCTGAGGCCAGGAGGAACACCAGGACCTGCTGTCTGAGGAGAGTCCTGCTCAGAAGCTGAGTTTGAGAGAGGCTGGGAAAACAGCAGGGTTAATGGTTGTTTCCTCAGGAGCTGAGAGGGAGGAAGCCAGCAGGAGCCTGAGGGACACTTAAACACTTGTTTCCTCCCAAAAAGGGAGCAGGGAGGTGGCTGCTTGGGAATGGGATGGATTAAGGGTAGGGTAGGACATCCTGAGGGCTGGAAACTGAGGCTGGGGGCTGCATCATCTGGCTGTGAACAGCAAAGTGGGGGTTAGAGCCCACCAGCCTCCCCTGTAACCCCAAACATCCTCCTAAACTGTGCCCCAAGTTGAGTTGAGCAAACATCACCAATACAGACCAGAGCAGGTTGGGGTGTTGCCAGGGGACAGGCCAGCAGCTATGGGGTGACAATCAGGACATGCTGTTGTGACCCTCAGGTACCCTCCCACAGGGTAACTTCCCTGTGCTCCCCACTGGCTCTGCACTGGAGGTGGCCTGGCTGGGCAGGGACGTGTCCAAGTCTGCTTACAGAATGTCTGACCCAGACTCAGGAGTTGCAGGGGGGATGCCTGGAAAGCAGGAGTTCTGCTTGACAGGGATGTGCCCCAGTAGGTTGCCCAGCTGAGTGCTAGTGGAACAAGGCCAGCTGTAAAAGAAAGATCTGTGAGGAGGGTGTATCCCAGTCCTGCCTCACCAGGAGGGAGGGTATGGCTCCAGGAGTGTGTGTCTGGACACCTGGGGAGGCAGCAGAGCTGCAGGACAAGGAGGACAATTTCAGGACCTTGGCAGGAGGCTGACACAGGCACGAAGTCCTGGGACACTGGCAGCAGGGACTCCAGCATCCCCTGGGTACTCAGGAGACATCTGGCCCTGGGTCCTGTGCCTGAACTGATACTCAGAGGAGAATTACTCCAGTGAACAAGGAAGTCAGACTTGGGTTTGAGCCATCTGTGCTTGGAAAATGAGGCTGCTTGTGTTTCCTGGGTAACAAGAACTTCCTGTATCTTGTGAGCATCTTGGGACAGGGCTGCACTTTCCTCTTCTGGAGGGACACGTGACCTGGCTCAGCCCACACCACGCTAGGAGCCACGGGGACCTGCTCACCCCATCCAACGTGTCTGAGATTGCCAAGGGCTGGATACTCCAGCTCTCAGGATGAGTGAAGGCTGTGGAGCTTGAGGAATACCCTGCCCACATGGCTGTGTCCTGTACCCAGCAGGAAGGATGCCAGCTCCAGCCACCCCCAGGAAGCTCATCCTCAGCCTTGAGAGGTCCTGAGCTTCCTTGCCAAGCCCGTTTCATTGGGCCATGATCTCTGCTTGGCAGAGGTACAGGGCATTGATGCTGAGCAGGTGGGAGACCCGAGGCAGGCAGGGCTCAATGCTCAGCCCACACAGATGGCCCTGACAGCAGATGGGCTGAGGCAGAGGCAGGAATTCCTGCTGCTGGGTTCACTAGGGCATGGCCTCTAAGCCCAGCATGGTCATGGACTCCCTGGGAAGCTGCAAAGGAAGACACACGATCCGAGGCTGGCCATGGTCTGCTCTCTGTGCTGTTATCTGCATCCCAAGGACCTGGTGGTGCTGGAGACCCCAATGCCTGTGGCATTACCTGTGATCTCGTGCTGCCTCAGCTCGTTGTATCTGTAGGAGTGTTCCAGGGGCTTGATGGAGGAGTGGTAGATCTTCCTCAGCCGCTGCAGCACTCCTGGGGACAAAGCATGAGGGCAGGTGAGAGGCAAACCCCACCAGGCTGGGTGAGACCCTCCTGGGGCCATTCCCTGCAGGCCCTGAGGGTGGCCCCAGCCACGGAGGAAGGGACTTGGCTTACAGCTGAAATCTTGGCCAAACTGATCCCAATCATACATCTTGCCCAGAGGGGTTGTGATTGCCTCATCCCTGGAGGTGTCCAAGGCCAGGCTGGACAGGGCTTGGAGCGGCCTGGTCTGTGGAAAGTGTCCTGCTCATGGCAGAGGGGTGGGATGAGATGGTCTTGACCATCCCTCCCAACCCAAGCTGTTCTAGGATTTTGATGCCTCTCCCCTGCTAATGTTTCCCACTGGGCACTGTCCCCATCTGCTCCCAGCAGCTGATGGGAGGAGCATCCTTCCTAAATGCTGTTTAACACTCAACACCCACGAGCCCAAAAAGCCCTCCACCATGGTGCCAGGGCACCCTGGCATGGCCCCTGAGCTGATTGCTAGAAAAAAAGGGAGGAGTTTTTTCCACAGTATCTCTTATCACTGCCTTTCCAGCCCAAACTGCCAGCAGGGCCAGCAGAAGCAAACCTTAGGGTAGCAAAATCCAACCTATAATTGGAATATAAATCCCAACCCTTTGTTAGAAGTTGCTCCAGGTTTCTTTGAGCAGGGGTGTGCCTGATTCACCAGCTGCATTTTCCAGCCTCTCTACCTTCCTAATTCTTGTATGTTCTCAGGAATGTCCTTAAAATACCTAAAATACATCAACTCAAAAGCAGCCCAAGGGCTGTCACTGAAGATCTGGCGTTACTAGACCCGCAAGAAGCAAGGTTAAAATCCAAACACAAGAGAAGGGAAATCCTGTCCGTGGTCTTAGTGCAGGGCATGCATAGCCTCCTCACCTGAGACATCATCGGCAGGTTTTTCCTCATTCAGCTTGAGGGTGTTCTCCAAGTGGGACCGGTCGCGCTTGGTCGGCTCGCTGGCATCTTCAACCTCTTCTGGAGGAGAAAACAAGGAGCCCTGTTACTGCTGGAGGGGGGAACCCACACAGGAGCTCACACAAGCCAGGGAGAGGGCATGGGGAGCACACACACCCTGAGCCTGCAGGCACGCCATGCCCACGGCAGCCGCTGCCACCCTTGGCATGCCACGTGCTTCCCCTTTAGCAGAGGCTCCTGGAGGCTGCCAGGGCTGTGGCTGCTGGGGAAAGCGTCATGGGCAACTGCTTGGCTCCAAGGAGGGGCTGGCTGCTCGTGGGGAATGCAAAGGATGTGCCTGGAAGGGGCTCCCGGGGTTGGGATGTAGCACGAGCACACACGGCAGCTGCAGCCCAGCGGGGCCCTGGTGCTTCCCCCGGCAGCTGTGGGGCTCGGCCTCTGTGCAGGCTTTGTGCTGCTGCCTCTCTGTCTGCCCACTCCCCCAAAAACTACACGGTGAGCTGGAGACCGTGCCAAGGCTGGGGCTGCCTCCAGCTCTTGGGGGACAGGCCAGCCTGGCCCATCCTGGCTGCCCCACCTTTGCCAGTGGGGCTGTTCCCTCCCAGTTCTCCCACCTCTGTCTCCATATTCCCCTGGATCTCTCTGCACAGCGCCCTGTCCCTCATGGCTCCGTACCAGGCGTGGGGAGCATGAGGCAGCTGCCTCCACTGGGGAAGACATCCCACTGTCCCCAAAGCACGGAGACAGAGGTGTCCTTGCCACGGAGATGCTGGCACAGCAGGAGCTTCCAAGAGCTTTTGGATGTGAGAAACTGGGTTGGACTTTAGCAGGGGTTTTGGGACAGGGGACACAAGGATCTGACTAAGTCCTGAGATGGTGCTGAGCATCTACTGAGTGTTGGGCTGAGGAAGACCTTTTGACTTGCCAAGTGAAGACACAGAGACCAAACTGGGTTTGCCTTTTGGGAAAAATGGAAGGATTTTAGAGCTGGGACGTTACGGATGAAAACAACAAAAATACTAATCTGGGTCCAAAGGTCACTGCCCAACCTGTGGGCCAAAGTCTACAAATAGTTCTAGGAAATCATGGTGAGGGGTGTCCCTTTCCCCCAGTTAGCCTTTCACTGAGCAGGGCTGGTGCTTCACCAGCTCATTGGCCTGGATTAGTTCTTCACACCTTTCCTGTGAGTCAAGAACTGGTGGAGAGGAGCCCCACAATCCTGGGAGCCCCACCAACCTGGGAGCATCCTGCCCCTGCACAAGCCGAGGCCGCGGAGGACTCTGCAGGTGGCGCATAAAGAGTCTTTAAGAGATCTGCGAGTGCTGAAAGGGGCCTGGAGGTTAAAAATGTTATCCATGTCCACATCCTTGAGGAGAAATCATGGACTTGGAGCGGAGAGAGGGGAACAGCAGTCAGTTTTGGCACCACTCTGATGAGTGCATCCTGCTGCGGCCTCGCTGCCACGGCCGCACGCTGTTAGGGGCGGGCGGGGAAGCACAAGCGTTAGGGAGGGCCATGCACCAGGAGAGCTTTAACGTGCCAAGCTCAGCTCTGCCGCGTTGATGGGAGGTCACTCTCGCTGCTACAGCACACCCACAAGAAAAGACTCCAACCTATCTGCCTGTGCCCAGGCTCGGTGGCAGCAGAGGGGGTGCTGGGGACCTCTGCTTCTGCCAGCGGGGTCTTGTCTGCAGGGGGGTCTGCTGCTGTTGGTGGGTCTTCTGTTACTGGTGGGTCTTCTTTTGCTGGTGGATCTTCCATCACTGGTGAGTTTTCCACTGCTGCTGGTGGGTCTTCTGCTGCAGCCCCACAGGGTGGGTGATGGCAGTTGGCAGGGCCGTCCCTGGCCTCTCCTGTGCCAGCAGCTGCTGGTTTGCTGTGGCTCTTTGTGTTGGAAGTGCCAGCTGATTCCTTGTCATTCTCTTCAGCTTCATTCTCTGGCCTGCCACCCTCTTCGTTAGACTCTTTCTCCTCCTTAGACTCTCTCTCTTCAGACTCTTCCTCGCCTCCATCTACCTCAGACTCCCCATGTTCATCTTCCTCAGACTGTCCTTGCTCGTCATCTTCCTCTGAGCTCTGCTCATCCCTTTCCTCCTCTCCCTCAGGAGCAGATGCTGCTCTTGGCTCCTCTGTTTGCTCTTCCCCTGGCTGCCCTTCCTCCTCAGAGCCTCCTTTCTCTGTGCCGGGCTCCTCATCCTCCCGGGCATGGATGTCACCTTGTGTGCCATGGTTCCCTCCATGATGAGCTGCCATGAAATCTTCCCCTGAGCTCTGTTCTTCCTGGCCCTGCTCTTTGCTGCTCTCCTCTGCCTGGCTGTCCCCCGGCCTCAGGCCACCCGCCGGCTCTTCCTCCCTCTCTCCATGTCCCTCCTCGGTGGTGCTGGGCACGGAGGCACTGGCAGTGCCACTGTCTTGCTCCTCCTCAGGGCTGCCATCAGCTGCCTTCTCCTCCAGCTGGGGCTCCGTGGCTGGTGGGGGGCTCTGGGCAGCCCCTTCCCCATGGCCCGTGCCGGGGGCGCGCGGCTCTAAACGATGAGAACAGCTCAGTCAGTCCCACCCGTGCTGGCACCCGCCAGGTGTGAGCCCTGAGGGATGACTCGTGGCTGGTACCGAGAGGTTTAAACTCTTCCCTAAGCCTTCTCCAGCTCCAGCTCAATTTTCTGTCCCTGTTGCAAGAAGCTGGGTGCAAAGATCTGTTTGTGGGGGGCGAAGCGGAGCTGGCAGGGGCTCTGCTGCTCCACCAGCCCTGGCTGCCTGGCATTGTGGCTGCTGCCCGCCCCAAAGCACTGCAGGAAGGCGGCAAAGCTGCCCTAAAATTGGGGAAAGGAGTAAAAATGGCAAATTTTGAGGGTCTGTGGGCACTTGGCAGGTTAAAAGGGTCCTTCCCCAGCCCTGATTCCAAGAAGCATCACACCAGCCAAGATGGGTGGTGAAGTGAGGGGGAGGAGGAGGAGGAGGAGGAAAGAGCTCCCTGGCAGGAGGGGCTGCCCAGCATGGGGTCCTGCCTTCCACAGGCAGGGCCTCACCCTGGCCACCGGGCTCAGGAGCTATTTATTGTGAGTGTCCCTTCACTAGGAAAGCATGTGCCACGCCGTGCTGCTGCTGGGGACACAATGAGTGTGTTCTGGGGCCCGGGAGAATCCATCCGTATTTTCCATAGGCTCCAACTGCAATTTAACATCAGTCAGCAGGTGCCAAAAATAAAAGATCACGGCTATACTGTCTCTGTTACAAACAGTTGCTGCTAGTCTAAATAATCCCCCCCAAACGTCTCATGCCAGGGGAGCGTTTCAGAGGAAAATAATTCCTTTGTACTCCAGCTGGCAAGCAGATGCCAAGCAGGAAAAAAGGCCACCTCCACCCAGGCTGCGGGAGGAGAGCTGGCATGAGCAGCCCTCTGCTCTGGCTCCTGGGCTGTGTCTGTGCAGGAGCCACAGAACTGTGTCCAGCAGCACCTTGGCAAAGCTGGAACTCCCTGGGCTTGGCCACAGGGCCCATGGTGACTGAGCACAGGAGGAGCTGGCTGGGATCAGTGTGGTGCCAGCCCAGAGCCCTCAGCCCGGTTTGCTGTGTCCAGGGATGCAGGGGGTTGGTTTTATCTCTGTGGTGCTGGGGCTGGCGGGGCTGTGAGCCGGGATCAGGTCACACCGGGAGGCTTGTGCCATGCCAGCAGCGGGCACTGGGAAGGACAGGCTGCTCCCCAGCCTGCCCTCGATCCCAGTGGCTCTTGGTTGCCTGGCACAGCAGAGCTGCAGCCGCTGCCACAGCCCCTCACCCTGCCCAGACCGGATGAACGGGTCACCCCTGCTCTGCCCTTGCTGAGCTCCCTGTCCCCTGTTGGCACACAGCTACATGTGCATCCAAGCACCCAGTTCAGCTCCCAGATGGAGGCAGACAGTGGTGGGCAACTCCCACCCTTCTCCCTCCCTGGTCCTTCAGGTCACCCTTGGGGCCCTGCGGGAGCCTCTTGAATGAGAATATCCATATTTGACCTGCGAAGCCCTGAGCTGTCCCTGGTGGCCTGGGAACCAGCTTAAGTCAATAGAGGGTCCCCTCAGCTGATGGGAGAGGGAGATTCTCAGGTTGGCCCCAAAATAGCTGGTGACCTGGAGGGCTGGGAGAGGAGTGAGGGTCAAAGAAGAGCAGGAGGGCAGGACGAGACAGAGGAGACCCTGCGAGTCCTCAGGGCATTGTCTGGGGTCTGTGTGCCCCCTCTGACCCAGCGGGGCCATCACCCACCCTGGCCAGGCACGCCAGCAATGCCAGTCCCCACCACGAGCCATCCCTGGAGGAAAAAGGGAAATATTCCCCAGGGGCTCAGATGGGGATGTTCCTGCTGGCGTGCTGCTCACGGGCTTTATTTCCTGTGACCTTCAAGGTCTGACATACAGTCACTGTCCCTCTCCACCTCCTTTTCCCTGTTTCCCCTACATGGTCTCCCGATCCACGGTGAATTGTGCTGACCCGCACATGGCCGGCCGATGAGTGCAAAGTGGGCCGAAGGTTACGGGCTTAACACCCTCCGGAGGCTAAAAATACGGCACGGCAACTGTACGGGGATCGGGAGGAGCAGCCCCGGTGCAGCCCCGGCCCCCGCGGCCGCTGGCCCCAGCCCCTGCCCCAAGGGTGACAGCCAAGGGTGACGTCCGCACCTGGGGGCCCCCGTGGGCTCCGGGAGGGGACAGCCACGGTGTAAAGTGATACCGGGGGCTCCCCGTGTTCACACCTTGCATTGTGCCAAGCAGATGGGTGGCATTGGAGAGGAGACCTCGCCCTTTTCCCCTCGGGGACTTGACCTCCCTGCGGGTCCCTGGTTTGCGTTGCGCCAGCCATCCCTTTCTCATGCTGGGACTTCTGTGAGCTGCCAGGGGACACTTTTTCAGGCGGTGACAGCGGGGATGGAGACCCCAGGGCGCGGTTCTGGGTGCCATGGGATGCCACGGCTGGTTTGCACCCAGGAACAGCCTGTGGGGGAAGGAGGGGCACGGCTGAACATCACGGTGTCCCCTCCATCCCTGCACGGGGACAGAACAGCAACGACCTGACGGCAAAACGGGTCCTCCAGGAGGGTGGTGAGAAGGGACAGATGGGCACAGGTGGTCCTGGAGGGACACTCTCCCCCTCCAGCCGAAACCGGAGCCCTGAGCGTGGGGCCGGCGATGGCAGGGTTGCGGGGATGGCTTTTCACACACCCCCTTCCCCTGCCCAGATCCCAATCCCTGCAGCCCTGGGGGTATTATCCACTGGCTCCTGCACGTCCTGTGCTCCCCGTGTCCTCCCAGGGGGGTCTTGGCAGGACCTTGTACCCCAAATATCCAACCCTGCCTTTATTCTGGCAAAGACCTTTAAAACCTCATGGAAACTGGACACAAAGAATCTGTCAGGGAGTTCCTGGGATTTTCCAGCGGGACCTGCTGCAGACCCCTTTCCATGGTGATGTCCCTTCCCTCCGGGCTCTGTGGGGCCCCCATGGCCTTGGATCAGGGCCATCCCTCCAGTGCTCCTCCAGCTCCTGCCAGCCCAGGACTCAGAGCAGGGGGAGCCCAGCTCCAGCTCCAGTTTGGGGGCAGCTGGGCCAAAACCTTCAGGGGGAAGTGTCCCACAAGGCTTGAAGCAGCCCAGAGGACTCAAGCACACGGATGGGGCTGAGGATGGAGTTGGCTCTCCAGACCCTTGTGCACCCCAAAACCCAGGATGCCCAGACACATCATCACATCCCTGACACTTCATGACCTCAAAACACCATCATAAAGCAAATAAAGCAAATATATTCCTGGTTCTCAATGCAGAGGGAGGTTTAGGAAACAGTTTTGTCAAACTAACTTGAACTCATTTGTACAGAAAATGTTAAGTTTAATTTAAAAAAAGTTCTGAAGTGATATGATTTCTATAAGTGGTTGGATAGAACCATATGAGATTCTTTTTAATATATGGTAAAGACATCTCACCAGGATCTACCAAACGGATTAAAACCAGGCCTGAAGCTTTCTAAATAGAGATGAAAATAGGAAATCACTGCTGCAGGGTGTTTTCCACTGTCTCCCCACCCTCAAGGTATGTAAGGAACCCTGAACCCTGACTTGCAGAAGACACAAAGATGAGGAAGGTGGGAGATGAAGCACCTGCTGCTTCCTGGCTGAGGAGATCTGGGTCTGTCAGTGAGCAGATGGCCAAGAAACATCAGGTATTTTGGCACAGGCAGATGTCACACTCTACATCGAGGAACATCCACCTGCAGCGTCCCTTGCGCCTTGGGGGAATCCCTTGGGAGTCCCAAGGGACATGCTGTGGCATGGCTGGGAATGGAAGAGCCCCTTTTTCCAGAGGAAGGATGTCCCAGAGGTCCCACTGTTCCAGCCATGGGAGGCTTCTCCAGCCCACCCCAGGGATATCCCCTGAGAGACATCCTCTGTTCATTCAGGGCAAGACTTCCTGGCTCCCCATCCCTCCTTGGGTCATCCCAAACATTCCTGGTCACTCAGTCACCCCTTGGACTTGCCAGCCTGGATTCTAATGCCTGGTGTTCCACAAGATCCTCAAATGCATGGGAATGTGTGGGCAGACCCTGCCTGGCCATGCTGAGCCCTGGGGTCAGCCCTGGGGTCAGCCCTGGGGTCAGCCCTGGGGTCAGAGCTGGGAGCACTGCAGACACCAGCACAGGGACAGGGCCACACAGCTCAGAGCCCTTTCCCACAGTGTCCCCAGGGCTGTGTGACCCCAACGGTTGAGCCACATGCCCAGGGCCTGCCTTGGCACTGCCAACACCCCATCCTGGCTTGGGGTGCCTGTCCAGAGCCTCCCCTGCCCCTCCTGCAGCCCCCACCAGCACAGGAGCTCACAGCTCCCTCCAGCTGTCACTTACAGGGGAAATGTCCCCCTGGGCTGGAAATAGCTCAGTGAGTCCTGCACAGCCCCAGGGCTGCTGTTATTCCTGCAGAACTCAGGGAACAGGCAACTGCAGAAGCAACCTGGTCACCCTGGCCCAATGGCCAGGCTGGGATTTCACCAGCTCAACGAGTGGGACACAGTGGGAACGTGGCAAGAGTGTTGTCCTTGGGCATGGCACAGCCCTCCCAGGCTGTGCCAGCCCACAGAGACCTGCTGGTACCTCTGTGCCACCAGGCCCATGCACAAACGAGGTCTCCTGGCCTTCCTGCCCAGCTGGATGTCACCTACACACAGAGACAAGGATGGCTGATGGAGAGGGTGTCACAGCAGAGCCAACCTGCCCAGCATCTGCCTTGCTTTGCTCAGCCAACACCTTGGGAGTAAGAAGGGGCACCCACAGGGACCAGGGCCTCCATGGGGTGAGGCACCAGGGGTGTGACAGAGATGCAGGTGGCACAAGCACCCAACACACCCGGGGCACCCCAAGCCCCTTGTCTCACACACCCCCAATGGCAGCAGTGCCCGTGGCTGTGCTGGTGCTGGAGGGTGGAACAAGTCCAGCGAGGTGTCCCAGGCACACAGAGGTCCCCCTCTCTGGGGAGGCTGGTTACTGTGGGGGCCACTGGCCTGGGATGGGCAGGGTGAGGTGTCCCCATGGCTGCTGTGCCCAGGGCCCTGAGCCCACACAAGGTGTCACAGTCCCACTCCCAAGATGATCAGACCGGGGAGGTGGAGCCCATCCTAAAGGGACACATTCCAAAGGGACACATCCTGGGTGATGGGGAACACCTTAAGATGCCAGGGGAACCTGGTGATGGAGCTCATCCTGCGGTGACACCTTCCAGGACGAGGCAGGACAAGGATGCCCAGAAGCTGAGGCTGGCACAGACCTCTCCTGCTGTCACCAGGAAGGGTCTGTGCCAGCCCTGCAGTGCCTTGCAGGAGGACACCCACCGTGCCAGGGCTTTCCCCAAGTCCTCTCTCAGCTCACAGGCGGTGATGGCATGGCCTGGAATTGCCCTCCCACTCAAATCCATGATGCCTGCAGGGCCAAGGGATCCTCAGGGCAAAGCTGCTGAGGCACTCAGTGCCCAGTGTCTGGGCACTGCCCTGCCAGCATCCTCGTGGCCCATTGCTGGTGGCCACAGGGGTCACCCAGCCTGGAAGGGATCTCTAGGCTCTGCCTGAGGTCTGAGTGCGTTCCCCTGGGCAGGAGTAGATGGAGCATTGGGTGAATGCCCTCTCCATGAGCCCCTGCCCAGCCCCACGGTGGGTGCTGGTCCCTGCCAGGCTCTCAGCACCCCCAGGGAGCTTTGCCAGCCCTGGCCACGTGTCCAGTGAGCTGCCTCAGCAGGGGCTGTAGGGCAATTCCCACCCCCAGCCTCTGGGAAGGGTGGCAGGGTCTTGGCAGCCCCAGGTGCCACTAAACCCCAGGCACCATGCCTTGCCATGATGGTCCAGTGAAGCCCCTGGTTCTCCACTGGACTTTCATCCCTTCTCTTCCCGTGGGCACCTACAGCCCCACAGCCCCGTGGGATCCCCACAGCCCCAAAGGGCTTGAGTGGGAAGACACATCCCAAAAATGGAAAAAATGCCCTCTCCAAGCCACTTCCGGCACCCCAAAGGAGCCAGGTCCGAGAGTCCAGCTTGGCACCAAAGGAAAATCAAAACTCATCCTGCAAATCCCACTGGTCTCTGAGGAGCAGAAGCATGGGCAGGAGACATGCCACTGTTTAGAGCTTTTTTGGAAACCTACAGTACTGGGGTAAAATACGTGACCCTCAATAAACAGGTGGGGACTTTGGGGATCCCTCAGAGCCGGTCCCGGGGCTGCCAGACCCCCATGTGCCTCCTGCCCCCAGAGCCTCCTCTGAGATGGGGGATCCCGGTGCTGCGCCATGCCAGCCTCGGCCAAACCAAGGCATGGGCTGGTGGTCACCCACCACGGAGACAAGCTTCTGATGTCCCACAGAGCCACCAGCCCCGCCTGGAGCGGCACCAGCCACCAGCCATGCCCTCAGAACACCTTCCCAACCCCCCTCCACAGACTGCTCCCGCGGCTCCATGGAGGTCACCCCACCTCTGTCGGGGTGTGTCGCCGGTCCCCAAACCCATTCATTCCCGAGAATGGCCCAAGATGCCCTTAAAAGGCCAAAACTCGGCGGGCCGGGGGTGCCGGGCGCTGCTGGCAGGCGGCAGCTGCGGGTGCCCGCGCGGGGCCGCGGCGGCGCGGGGCGGGGGGGCGGCCGGGGGGGCTGCCGGGCCACAGTGTCCCCTTACACGGCTGTTTCCATACTTAGCCGCCCCCCTCCCGGCTGCGCGGCCGCCGGAGTCCGGCCAGGCAGAGAACCGGCCCAAATTAACTCAAGGGCAAGCAAGGGTACCAGCGGTGCCGCCCCGGGGACACCCGGCCGGGCAGCGGGCTGCGAAGTGGGGACGGGACAGCCCGGGGAAAGGGATGTGGGGTCCTCAGAGATCCCCAGGGCCTCGGCAATCCCCGCTCACAGTCTAAAATTAGGGCACCACGGTAGCCACAGGTGACACTGCCCCAAGGCATGTCAGCGGCAGCGCGGCCCCTGTGCCCAACCTGGCTCTGTAAGAGGAACCCCGATGTGCATTTCCCTCATCCCCTCCTGTCCACACCCCCCAACACGTTTCCCTGCACATTTTGGGGTGATTCTGCAGCCTTGGGAAGGCTGTTGGGGAGCCCGGACCGCTGTACCCCTGCTGCGCTGTCCTGCTCCAAGGCTGGGCTCGCTGGGCACTCCAGAGCCTCCCCTGCACTCTCAGTCCCACAGGCACCCACGATTCTATCTGAAGCCCTGTAGGG
>VZSR01003815.1:134934-149167 GCA_013398615.1 Brachypodius melanocephalos | reverse complement strand
GGTTTTTGTTTTGTTTCGTTTGTGTCGTTTTTTGTTTTTTTTCGTTTTTTCGTTTTTGTTTGTTTTTTTTGTTTTTTTTTTTTCTTTTTTTCTCTCTCGTTTTAATGAGTAATTTGGAATAGGAGTCACAGGAGATGAGGGAGGGAGGGAGATGAGGTGGGAGAGGACGTTCTCCCCCTCCTCCAGTTTAATAAGCACCAGAGTATTCAAGTCTGTCCGTTGGGAATTCCGAGCCGTGGCTGCAGTCAGCAGGCAGAGACTAAACCTTTCTCATAAGAGCAGCGTCGTTTGGGCTGGGGTCCCTCATCATCATCATCCTCCTCCTCATCCTCCTCCTCGTCCTCCTCCGAGGATGAGCTGTCCAGTGTTAAATCCACAACATCCGCCGGGGCTTTGCCGTTCTCGCCGGGGCCGTTGGGAGGGGCCAGGAGCCCGTTCACATCCGAGGAACCTGCGAGGGGCAGGAGCAGCTGAAAACACCCACTCAGCACTCCCGGCTGGGCAGCTGCACGAGGAAAGGCTCCAGGGACACTTCAGAGCCACTTCCAGAGCCTAAAGGGGAGCTGGAGAGGGACTTGGGATAAGGGATGGAAGGACAGGATACAGGGAGTGGATTCTCACTGTCAGAGGGAATATTGAGGAGAAATTCTTCCTTGTGAAGAAATTCTTCCTCCCTTGTGAGGGATGGTGTCCAGAGCAGCTTGGGGCTGTCCCTGGATCCCTGGAAGTGTCCAAGGCCAGGCCTGACAGGGCTCGGAGCACCCTGGGATAATGGAAGGTGTCCCTGCCATGGCAGGGGGTGGCACTGAATGATCCTGCAGGTCCCTCCCAACCCAAACCATCGTGGAATCCTGTGATTTCCCCCAGGGAGAGGCTCACCTAGAACCAGGATTGGACACTGAGGGCTGCAGCTCCGCTCCTTCTCGGCTCGGATGGGGCACCAGGAGCCGTCCACCAGGTACTCGATCTCATCTGCATCTTCACATTCTGTCAGGATCTTGGACAGGAGCCTGCAGAGGGCACAGGAGGAGCTGTCACAGCCCTGGCCCTCAGCAGGGTGTGTGCACTCACCCTGGGTTTCAGCGTCCTCAGCTGACAGCCCTTGGAGTCACGGACTTTATTCCCCATAAAACCAGCGCAGGTTCTGACAGCGCAAATCCATCCCAGCCCTTCCTGTCCATGCACCCAAACCATCAACTACCAGCTTAATTAGCTGCAATTAAGGACAGTTTTGCCTCTTCACCCAGTTTCCCAGGCAGTGCTTCCAGGCAGGCAGCTGCTGCCCCATCCCATGGGACATTCCCAGGGACATTCCCAGCAGGGCTTTAGCAAAAGGTGAGACACGGAATTCGGATTTGGCATCAGGAACTCGGCAATCCAAAGGGCAGCACTCCCCTTCCTTCCTAGTTTTATTTCCCAAATTTCCACAGCAGCCACCAGAACAACATTCCTGCAACAGGAACACCATGAAAATACACCTGGAATGAGGCCCTGATTCCAGAGAAGCTGAGGACTGGCTTTATTCCCTGTGTCCCACCATTTCCCTGGGATGTTTGTTTGGAAATGCTGCTCTGCCAGGCCTCACTCCCTCCTGGACTTGAGCACGTTCCTTCAGGAGGAAGGAGAACTCCTAGTGGAAAGATTTTCAAGGTCAGGAAAACTCTGTGGGAGAGTTTCAGCTTTCCCCAGCTCCTGTAGGAATTGTTCCCACAGCCAATCCCATCACCAGCACAGCAACCACCAAGCTGCAGCTCCCAAAAAGCTGACAAGGCCCTGAGGATGCCAGACCTGAGCAACCACATCCCTTTCCCTGCTCGGGAGCCTCTGGCTCTTTCTTGACTCCCAGCACCCAGCTGAGTGCCAGCTTCCCTCTCTCATTCCAGGGAATCTGGGAAGGATTTCACCCAACAGAACTGGCATCAAAGCCAGCCCTGAGCAGGGAAAAAACCCTGCTGAGCCTTCCCCAGGGACATCCTGCTCCTCCTGGTGCAGGACACGGGCAAGGCTGACCCCTGGGGGTTCCACAATCCAACCCCTCACAGCTTCCCCTTCATCTCTCCCCTGCCAGAGATCTCCATGGAACTGGATTTTCCTGTCAGGGTTGGCCAGGGGACAAAGCAAACAGGTTATCTGTGCTGAGGCTGCTCCAGGCTGCCTGGAAAGCCGCAGCTCCTGGATCTGCCCAGGGATCACAAAGGCTCCAGGAACCCTCAGTGAGGCTGGGACCAGACTGGTCTGCTCACTTCTCTGTGCCAGGGGAGCTGCAGGCACCCCAAACATCGCTCCAAACTCTCCCTGCTCTCCAGGGAACCTGCAGAGGAGGCCAATCACACAGCCAGGAGGGTGGAGATCATTTCCCAGCAGGCAGGAACCACGTGTGTTGTTCCACCAGTCCTTGGCCAGCAGCACAGAAGGCTCCCAGCATTTGGGGGCAACAAAGCTGCTTTAAACTCACCCCAGAAGTGCTGCAGCACAGCCTGTTCCCTCCCAGCACATTCCCACTTGCTCTAACACACCAAAACATTGAAATCAGAATATCATGCACCAGCAGAATAAACTTTCAGTAGTTTCAAAGTGAACTTTAACCACGAGCTGGATGCTGCACCCAGCGGGGAAGGGGAAAGGGCAGAGAGGTGCAAAACTCACCCATCGATGATGAGCTGGTCGTAGGGGGCAGGTTTGTCACACACAGGGCACATCCATGTGGGCTTTTTCTCATTCATCTGTAGGTAGAAGACGGCATCAAAGCACTGCAGGTGTGCGCAGGTCTCGGCCCGGCACGGCACCGACAGGCGCATCTTCACCAGCTGTGGGAGCAGAGAGAGAGAGCATCAGCCAGGACACCTGGCAAGGAACCCCAGATCCCCTCAGATGGAAAAACACTGCAGGAGTTTGCAAAGCTGCCCTGGGAGTGTGGTTTGGGTTCTTGACAGAACTGGGGTAAAACAGAGCTGGAGCTCCTTGGTTCTGGAGCCAGCTGGGGTTGCAGGGCCTAAAGGGGCTCCAGGAGAGCTGGAGAGGGGCTGGGGACAGGGGATGGAGGGACAGGACACAGGGAATGGCTTCCACTGCCAGAGGGACTATTGGGAAGGAATTCCTGACTGTGAGGGTGGGCAGGCCCTGGCACAGGGTGCCCAGAGCGGCTGTGGGTGCCCCTGGATCCCTGGCAGTGCCCAAGGCCGGGTTGGAACAGCTGGGACAGTGCAAGGGGTCCCTGCCTGTGCAGGGGGTGGCATTGGATGGTTTTAAGCTCCAGCCCAAAGTGCAGTTCCACTGAAGGGAAGCCTGCAGGGACTCACGGGACAGATGAGGGACACTCTGACACCGGTGGTGGCGATTTCACTGTCTGGGTCCAGGCGTAGCTTCTCTTTCACTGCAGGGAGAGCAGAGGACACAACATTTAACCAAAGCCAGCCCTCGGCAGCACAGGGGAAGCAGCTCTCCCCAGCCCTGGGGGGGACATGGATCATCTTCCCTGCCAGGGAGGGAATCAGCACATGGATTCAGCTCCAGCCTGGCCATGGTGGGGTTTATTTTTATTCCCTCCTGCTCTGTCTCCCCCTGGCACTTCCAGTTCACAGCAAGTCCCCTCAAAGTGAGCAAACAGTCAAAGTGAGAGGGAAAACACACCCCATCCTTCTTCCATCAGGTTATCAAGCCTCCCCTCAGCACTGCAGGGCTGCCACTCCTCGGCCTCTACTCTGGCCACCTCCTTTATTCCAGAACATTCCACAGGAACCACCAACAGGCCCAGAGGCACCCAGGCAGACAGCTCAGAGCAAGGCAGCCATGCAAAACCAGGCACAGCAGCCATCCAGCACAGATCTGGGAAGAATCAGATGTTAGCAAAGGAGGAATCCTGCCCCTGCTGCTGCAGCCTGAAAGGAAAACCCAGAGGAGCAGCAGGGAAATCAAAGAAAGCAGCAGATGGGCAGGTCCCACGTGGGCAGGTCCCACAGCAAGGTGCAAAAATCAACACAAGGAGCTTTGAACTGCTCCCCAAGTCCTGAGGAGGAGCTGCTGCTCCCACTGCTGTCTGCAACAGCCTCTGACACTTCCAGCACCATTTTTCTTTGGAGCAAGTCAACCCTTTCTTTTGACCTTTTCAGATCATAACAAGATGTCTCCAGACAATGAGGCTACATGCAGCTCTGCAACACCCAGCTTTAATTAGAGAGTGACTTCTCAGATGTGAAATTCCCAGGAGATTACAAGATTTGGGCTTGTTTTCCTCACATTAGGAGTCTTTTCATCCAAGCTTAATTTTTTATGAAGTTCTTTGTAAGAGCCTTCTCTGTGCATCAATTACTGGGAGACAAGGGAAGGAGAATTTTCTAGGATCTCCTGATCAGGATTTTGGATCCAAAGCCATAACCTGGTCTCAGACAATGTTCCTGTATTAACTTCTACAGAATTCTGTGCAAAGCAAGATGAGTCAGCAGCAAGATGTGGCTGAAGTCAAAGGGCAGCTTCAGGGACAGGGAATTATTTGCAGAGCAGAGCAGAGCTAGAAAAGCAAAGTTTAGGAGCTCCTCAGGTTGGCCAGTTCTGGATATCCAAACAACCTCCAAGCAAGAAAACACAAAGGAGCTGATTTAAGACATTGCTCTTATTTGGTTTTATTTAAAGTCACTAAATACAACTGACCCCTGCCTGAAATCCAGGTGTCTGCAGGCTGGAATCATCACCTTCCCTGTGAGCTACAATCCACCTCCGAGACTGACAGGCTGAGGAAGTTCAGCCTGGAGAAGAGAAGGTTCAGTGGAGACCTCCCAGCAGCATTCCAGACCCTGGAGGGGCTCCAGGGATGCTGGAAAGGGGCTCTTCATCTGGAACTGTGGTGACAGCATAAGGGAGCATGGCTTGAAGAGGGGAAATTGAGGTTAAGACGTGCAGGAGAAACCCCTGGAGGCCCTGGCCCAGAGAAGCTGTGGCTGCTCCTGGATCCCTGGCAGTGCCCAAGGCCAGGCTGGAGGGGGTTTGGAGCACCCTGGGACAGTGGAATTGTCCCTGCCCATGACAGAGGTGGCACTGGATGAGCTTTAAGGTCATTCCAACCCATCCTGGGATTCCCTGACAGTTTGTTATCCTTGGGAAGAGTTTTCCAGGATCTGGACAGTTCTAAAGACCATCAGGATCACAAGGTCAGTTCTCCCATTCAGAACTAAACAGCCAGAAGGTTTTGTCCGGCAATGTGAAAAATTGGGAATCTTCCGCACTGGTGAGCTCCAAGTCAGATTCCACCTTGGAAAGGTAACTTCCCCTCATTTCCAGTAATGTTTTACATGTGCCTCATACCAGGAGGATTTACCTGAGTGGTTTGGGATAAGCATCTCTGGGGACCATCTCTTCTCTGAAGCTCTCAAGGCATATCAAAGTGCTGCTGGTGACATCCCACTGCCACCCCAAGGACTGCCAGGGCCTGGGGCAGCAGGACATTGTCACCAGGATCCCTCTCTCCAGAAATCTCCTTTGGAAATCCCGAGGGTCAGTGCTGCTCATACTGACACAGGTGAAGGCATGAAGCCCTTCCAGTCACAAATCCTAAAATCCAACTACAGAGCCAACAGAACCGCGGCTTTGGGGTCACCACACACAGCTCAGCCAGTCTGTTCAGATAAAACGTGGGGTTTATCCAGCTGGAGGGAAGCACAGCTGGGAATGGTGGTGTGGTTATTCCCAGCAGGCTGCACACACAGGCCTTCCCTGAGCCACTCACCCAGTGCTTTGCAGAGCTCCGGGTGTTTGATGCCGATGGTTTTCAACCTCTGCAGCAGCTCTGCTGAGGTCATCTGCCGCACCAGGTACAGCCCCACCGAGTAGCTCTGGGGAGACAGGGAGGAGAGGATGAGGAGGAGGCTCTGCAGGGCTGCTTGGGCAGCCGTGGGTGCTCCTGGGCAGCCCTGGGTGCTCCCTGGGCAGCCCTGGGTGCTCCCTGGGCTCTCACCTTGCCGTAGTTGCCCCAGGTGACCGTGATGCGGTTGGTGGCTGCTGACAGGTACATGAGGTGGGTGAGGTTGATGGGCCTGCAGGGCCTCTTGGGTTCCACCCCGGGTTTGTTGGAGGGGTAGTAGCCCTAGAGCAGACAGATTAAATATAGATATTAATTTTTTTACTCAAGGTTCATCTATTGATCAGCTCCATTAAATTCCACTCAGCCCCAGGTCTCAGGGGTGGGAGGGAAGGAGCTGAATGCAGCTGGAGCACAAACTAAACAGGATCGAGCCTTTATACAGAACAGTTCATTAACAACATGAAAAAAATAGCTTTAAACTAAGCAGTGCATGTCTACAGTCTGGCATTCATCAGGAAAGCAATTTCCTTCCAAATTCCACAATTTTCCCCCCCAGATTCCCCACATTTCCCCCCCAAATCCCCCCCATCCTTACCGGCACGGAGCAGTAGCTGTGGTTCACCTTGACGGCGATGTTGGGAGGGTACTGATCCTCCTGAGGGGAACTGGTGTCTGTGTAGCAGATTCTGGACAGAAAGAACACATCCCATAATATCCCAACACTCTGCACATCCCCAGCTATCACATCCCAATCCCAATCCCAATCCATGCTCCCTCAGCAGGGCCCGTCCAGGTGGGACTCTGCTGATTCTGCTCCAGGTTTGAAAGGGGAGTTTAAGATGCTCCTGTGAGGCCCAGGAACAAAAATTTCACTGGAAATTCTCTCTGGAGCCATGAAATCCATGCTGGAATTTGCTGGAACATTCCCTCCTCCCCTGCTCTGCCCCTGATGTTCAATGAACCCAGCCCAGACCTACCTGAGCACCACCTGAACCGATTTCACACCGGGCTGCAACTCCCTGGGAAATCAAAGAACAGAAACTTCAAATTAATTATGTTAAAAACAATCCCTACCCTCAAAAAAAAAATCACCCAAAACAGCTGCCAGACTCAAGAACTTCAGCTGTTCCTAATTTTTTAAATAGACCCTTAAAAAATTACCTCACAGAACTTTATTTAAATTGTACAATTCCCCCTGCAAATATCAGTCGTCCTGTAATTATTATTTTTTTTTTCCTGATGCACCAACCTACAGCCTTTCTCTGGGTTTTAAAAACTCTTCAGGTGCCTTCTGGTGATTTGTGAGAATTTATGAAAACTGGGTTTTAAGGTCAGGTTTACCTGACAGTGTTTAAGATTCTCTGTGTTTAATTATTCAGCTGAAGCTGTTCAAGCAAACCAAGGGACTGAATATTAAGGCCCCACTGTGAATATTGCAACCTCCATCGGGGCTATTCCTGACAGGATTTTAACTGGAATCAGGAAAGCACTGGAAGGCACAACAAGGATATTTCACCAAGAGGCAAAATAACCAAAAAGATATTCCTTTCTCCAGCTCTTTGTTTTACGGTAAAGAGAAATATTTAAAGGTTTTATGTTGAGTTTTTGGAGGAATTCTTCTGCATGAAGGGAGCGGGTCAGCCAAGAGGAAACCTCCCTGCCTGCACTGCCTCCTCTGAGGAGAGTCTTTGTTTGACTCAAAAGTTGCATCTGACAGAGGTCAGGATAAATCCTGATCCTGAGATGTTTCCTCGGGCAGCTCCTGCAGCCTCCTCCCCACCAAGGAAGTTTCCTTTCAGATGCAAACAGCCTCACACTCTGCCTTTTGAACCTGGCACGCCAAGGGAAGGCTGCAGACACTCACACCACCGGGCTCGGCAGAGAATTTAGGTCATCGATGATTTCATCCCCCCACCGCTTTTCCTGCCCAAATGCTCCAGAGGGAGATTAGAGCAGCACCCGTGAAACTTCAGGACCTGAAAGGGTGAATTTGCAGCTCCCACTCCCCCACAAAGCTCTCTGTTTTCCATGAGGAGCAGCCCGATATCCTCACACAAATCCTGTTTCCTTGCAGAGAACAAAAGCTTCCCCAGGCAGGGAACACGGAGGAACGATGGAATTATTTTCTCGAACTGTTAATACCCAGTGAGGAGTACCTGGAATTTCTGATCAGCTCCACCTGTCTTGGTGTCAATGCAAAAATGCACGGACTTTCCTGAAGCTTCTCATTATTCTGTGGAACTGAGGAGGGAAGAAAAGAGTGTCCATCAAAGTGAGAACAGCAGCTCTGAGCACGAGGTGATTGTTATGCTCTGTTTATCTCCAGGTCTGGTTTTCTCCCACACCCCAGAATTCCAGTTTTGGTAATTCTGCTTTGATTAGAGCTTTGCTCATTTAATGCTCACTGCTCAGTACAACCAGAACAGGCTTTGGATTTGATTTTTTTTTTTTTTTTATTATTTTTCCTCCCCTCAAACAATTCAAGAGCCATCAGTTCACCACACCAGTGGTGTCACAGTGCGAGCACAACCTCAAGAAGCCCAAGAGGAGACCTGAGCCTGACACAAAAGCCCAAAACCAACCAGACCGAGCAGGCGGATTCTGGAAAAGAAAGAAAACAACCCCAGCAACAAAAAAGATTAGCTCAGATAATAAAAAAGCAACACAAAAACCAGCTGGAAGAGACATAACAGGACTTCCAACCCCCTGACCTTGAGGGTGAGACAGCAGCTCAACCTTCAGAGAGGCTTAACAAGAACCCAGCATTAACTGTGGCCTTTTGCCCACTGATAATTTTAAGATCAAGTGCATTTAATGTGGGGAAAACGAAGCTTGAGACGTGGGAAACTTTTTGTTGCAAGCTTTCCTTCAATCCAAACACGTTTTTATTTTCGGTTTTGCGTCTCTAAGCAAAGCTCAGACCCTGAGCTGCTGAAAGTCACGGGAGGAACACAAAGAGGAAGTGCTAAAGCAGCTTTTTAAAAATGATTTAGCGAGAATTGGGTGTTCTGCTTTGCCTCACTTCCATTGCACGGTAATTCAAAGCCAAGAGGATTTCAGAAGGGGGAAAGCGCACTTTTGTATGAAAAAGAGGAGATGAAGGAAGGATAAAACCTCAGCAGCTCTTGGAAGATCTGGTGACAACTTGAGTCACTCCAGGTGCTTCCCTTTGGTCCCTTGTCTGCTTTAAAAATGCAAATGGAGCTTGCAAAAATAAATTTTGAAAGTGAGAGCTAAGATGTCTTTATGAAACTTTTGTTTAATTCCAGTTTCCGTCCAAATATCTCCCGACAAAAACAGCCAGCAGAAAAGAAAGCATCTCATGAGGTATTTTTAGCAAGTGATGATTGATGAGGACAATAACAAAAAGTAATTTTAATGTTTCTGGTTAAGAAACTGCCCCTAAACCCAGCCCTGCTGATTGCTCAGCAAAGACAAAGCAAACCTGAGTAGGAAAAGTGAGAAGCTGCTCACGGTTTATTTTGCATTTCTATCGGCTTTGTACAAAAATCAAATTGCTGCCGGAAAAGAAACCCAAAAGCTGGGAGGGGCAAGCTCAGGGCACCTGATCAGGTGTGCCCAGCTCCTCCTCCTGGCACCACAGAAACCTCGGGAAAATCAGCCAGAAACCCTGCAGGGCCCAGGGGAGAGGTTCATTTAATGAGCCCTCGCTTCTGAGCTGATGCAGGGGTGATTTAATGGCAATTCAGGACAAAATCTGGTAATCCCAGCGAGTGGATCCAGGCTCTTCTGGCTCTGGGTGCTTCCACCCCTTGGAAATTTGTTTTCCTTCAAAATCCCATATTGGAATTGCTGACTAACACGCATTTAACACTGAACAAACCATTCCCCACACAATTATAATGTTGGAGCTCCACTCTGTCACCACTCAGCTGTTTTGTCACAGCATTAACGCCTTCAAATGAAGAAGAAATTAAATAAAATCTGACTAATTAGTCCTTTATGCTTCTGCACAATCAAATCTTCATCTATTTTTTTCCCTCCTAGCCACAATAAATATCTTTTCAGCAAAGCCAGACCAGCTCCAGTTGTAGAATCATTTGGAAGAGAATACTGACATTACCACATGAATTTATGAGACACTCAGCAGAACACAACCTCTCTGGACACGCTGAATTTGCTACCAGAACATTCTACTTAACATCAGTTAACAATATTCTTTGTTTCTCCAAACCAAAATAATGAAAAATCAGTCCCCACACCCCCAGGAAAAAAGCTCGTCTCCCAGTTTTACACAGCAGCACACACAAATAAAAAAATAGGCAAAAATACATTTTGAGCTGTTGCCACCCTCTTTTATTCCTAGGATGCTTCAGGTGAGGGATTTTTTTTGTACTGAAAACCATCATTAGTGTAGAATATGGCTCCATAATCCACAGGAACCAAACAAGGTTTGGTTAATGCCCAGTTACATCCCTAAGTGACCACATTCCGGGTCTGCACAGGAGCACAGGATTTGGATTGGGAGGGTCCTGAAGGATCATCCCACCCCACCCCACAGGCAGGGACATCTTCCACTGTCCCAGGCTGCTCCAACCTGGCCTTGGACACTTCCAGGGCAGCCACAGCTTCTCCTTCCCTGTGCCAGGGCCCCCCCACCCTCACAGGGAAGAATTTGCTCCCCAATATCCCACCTCAATCTCTCCTCTTTTAATTTAAAACCTTTCCCAGCACTCCCTCTGTGTATAAAAAGCTGCTCTCCCTTTTTTATCAGCTCTCCCTTTTTTATCTCTGGCAAGCCCAGAGATAAAATATTCCTCTGTAAATTCTGAGCATGAGGGGAGAGGAGGGATCTCACCACCACATCCACCAGCCTCTCCTGCCACACGAATTTAGAGAAAACACTGTTTGTTTGTTTGTTTGTTTGTTTAATCGACACAAATGCTGAAACCCTGGAAACTTAATATTTGAAGGCTTTACATTATGGCAATACTGGTAACACCATATATAATAATACTGGCAATACCAATATTATTAATTGGTAATATTGGTAATACCACATACAATAATATTGGCAATACCAGTATTATTAATTGGTAATATTGGTAACACCATATATAATAATATTGGCAATATCAGTATTATCAATTGGTAATATTGGCAATACCAGTATTATTAATTGGTGATATTGGCAATACCAGTATTATTAATTGGTGATATTGGTAATACCATAACAATATTTACCATACTGGCAATAAATGTGGGGCAATATGGAGGATTTAAGGTGCAGACTATGGTAATATATAATAATATTTACCATATTGATAATACATTTAGGGCGATATGGAGGATTAAGGGTGCAGGCTAAGTCCTTCTTCTTCACCTTCTCCTTCATAGTTTTGGGTGGTTTTTTCTAATTGGGTCAGCATCACAGAGCTTTGATATTTGGTTAAAAGTCAAAACACTGCAGGTGCCAAATTGTTATTGGACAGTTTGTGCAGAGCTGACCGAGGAACAACTCCCGCCCCTCAAAAAAAAACCTCACCTAACTCTGTCGGCTTCAAGAGCTCGTCCAGCGTGGTGTAAAAGGGCAACTTCACCAAGCGAACCTCGGGCTTGGCCACTTTGGGGGGCAACCTGCCCAGTCCGTTCAGGTATTTTCCGTAGAGGGCAGGGTAGTCGATGTTGGTGGTGGGCAGAGTCCGGGGCACGGCGCTGCCGCGCTCGTAGGAGGAGTGCAGGGCCAGCGGCTCCGCCCGCTGCGGCGCCGCCGCCACCTCCGAGCCTTTCTTGTTGTAGCGAGTCTCGTAGAGCTCCTTGATCTTCTTGAACACCTCGGGGCTGCAGTCGAACTGGACCAGCTGCAAAGCTCGGGTCACTAGCTCGTGTTTTAGTCCGCTTTTACTCCTGCCAACAAAACCCAGCAACATCTGAAGATCTGAGACTCGGAAACTCATCACCATGTTCTGGGGGATAAAAAATTAAAAGATGTTCTCATAGTTATAAAAGGCAAAGGTGCAGTTCTCACTTTATAACTACAAGGCAAGATGTTAGAAATTCCCCCTCAAAGAAAGACCCCGGAGCTGTCCGAACCCGCTGCTGTCACCTGATTTTGGTTCCCATTTCTTGTTTGAGCAACACAAACGCAGAGATCACCCACTGAAACATCACCTAAATAACAAAACCACCGGCACAGTCATCAAATGACTCAAAAATCACTTTGACACAAGCTAAGCATCCTCACTACAGCTCAGCTGGCAGCGGGAGCGACCTCAAAGATCTAAAGCAAGAGGCCTCACCTGTGAAAGAGCTCATGAACTCCTTCACCAGCCTGAGGCATCCAAAATTCCCAGAGAAACATGGAAAACTTCATCCCAAATGGTGTCAGTCCAAGGCACAGGAAGAAAATCTCTGAGCTGGGTGAGGCTGAGGTGAACTGGGGCCACCAGTCCTGGATTTCTGGATGGGAAAACCCTTCCAGAATCCTCCCTACATCCACAATCTTTGGAAAACAACATATTTTAGAGTATGGAAGGATATTGAGATTATTAGAGAGCAGTGTGTTCCCAGGAGAACAATGCCAAGCACTTCCCCGTGATCTCAGCCAGGAGCTGCCTTGGTCTCACACTGGAATTATCAATTTCAGTGTCTGATAAGCTGCAAAACCCAGCTCAGTCTTCCAAAATTCCCTCTCTGTGGCAATTCAGGCCTGTAACTGTCAGCAGAGTCAAAGGAGACAAGAAAATTTCCCATCAGAAACCGGGAATTCTTCCCGGTAAACCCAGAGCTCCAGCCTGGCATTTCAGTACCATAAACACCTTAAATTTGAAAAAAAACACAACAACTTATAAAGTACATTGGCCCTGGAAATAAACTTGGCAGATATTCACACATATTCACTCCACATCCTTCCTGGTTTGTGGGGAATACGGGAATTCAAGAAGAAACGCCACTAAAAAAACCCCAGCAGCAAAGATCCAGCAGATCTTCCCTAACCTCTACCCCACTCTTGCATTAATAATTAAAAAGAAAGCATAAGATACAATCTAACAATCTTATCTTTTCCTGGAATGAACTAGCTACAAGTTATAGATATATTTTTAACTTAAGAAAGCTACAACTGTTTCCAGAAACATTTCACAGCTAGTTTTGGATGTGTGGGAATTAGATGAGAGAGAAAATGCCATTTGATTTTCTCCTTTTCCCTTACATATGTCATTTAATCTGAAAGCCCAAAAGCTGTTATGTCACTGTCTGTAGTTAGAACTTCTGGGAGTCGTGATGAGTCCCAAAATATCCCTGATGAGGGGAAAAAAAAAAAAAAGACTGATGACTAGAGAGGAGAGAAAAGATGTTTAATTGCCAGAAAGTCAGGATTTCAGAGCTCTGGATTCATGGTGCTGCTCCACCAGACACCACCTGTGAAACCCTGGAGAAATCTTTGTGTCTCAGCTTTCTTCAAGTTAGAAAACAGAATCGGGATCATTAAGGTTGGAAAAGCCCTCCAAGATCATCTAGCCTCATGAAATCCCACCAGGATCGTTAAGCTGTGTTAGGAAATGGAGAGAGCGTTGTTCTCCCCGAGGGATCTGAGGATAAAAGGTGCATTTGGAAAGAGAAATTCATCAAGACACAGCAGCAGGAGGCATCCCAGGAGCACAGGAGCCAGGAATCCCTCCTGTGGGAATTGCTCCTAGAGCACCTCACCCAGGACTCTGGGGGTGGAAAGTGGAGCCCAGAGTTTCCATTTTGAAGGAATTATTAAGGCCCAGCAGGATGATGAGATTTGAGCAGCAACACAACAACAAACCCCAGACAAAGCGAAACGAGGGCTCGACCTGGCCCGTGCGAGAAGGGAGGGAGAGCACATGGACTGCCGAGATTCCCGACACTCCTGGATGTTCCTCCTCTCAGGAACCCTCGTGTGGGACGGCTCAGACCCCACCAAAACCCCCTGGGGCAACCACGATGCCTGAGAAGCGCATTCCCCCCTCTGGAACAGCACGGAGAAGGCAGATCCCCCCAAAAAGCCTCTCCTGCTGGGGTTCCTGCGGCCATCCAGCCCCCATCCCTGCCGAGGAGCTGCTCCTGCGGGCGGGGAGCGCTTCCCAGGGATCACTTCCTTGGGAACACTTCCAGGGAACGCTCCCCGGCCGCTGCCGTTGCTCCTTAACCGCCCTCAGCACCGGCAGCCACCGGCCGCTCCCCGGTTCCCACACAGGCACCGGAGAACGGGGATCCCGAGGGGAACGGGAAAACCTCCCGGTGCCGTCCCCCGGGCCTGAAGGGAGGCACAAACCGCCTCGGAAACACAACTCTCAAGCACGGATTTGCTTCGCCCCATCCCAGCGGAGACCTGGGGCCGCCGGCAGTGCCGGTCCCAGCGGCTCCCCCGACCCCCGCCCGCCGGACAGCTCCACACCGAGCCGCCCCACCCCCGGACCGGCCGGCGGGATACGCGGGGGCAGCACCAGCGAT
>VZSR01003815.1:124205-134834 GCA_013398615.1 Brachypodius melanocephalos | reverse complement strand
CCCGGGTGTCTTAAAGGGGCCGCGCTGCTCAAACCGGGAGCGCACCGGGGGGAGAGCGGCGGGGGCGGGGATGGGAGCGGCGGGGGTCGGGATGGCGGCGGCTCCATGAGCACTGCGGGAGGGGGAAGCGGTGGGCAGGCGGTGGGTGCAGCCCCCAAGATGGCGGCAGGTGGGTGCCCTGGGGCAGGGCAGGGCCCGGTGGGCTCGGCTCGAGGCTCCGCCGCCGTCCCGGAGCCTTGCGGGCCGTCCCCGGTGAGGAGGGAAGCGCTGAGGGGTTCACGGAGGAGGCTGCGCGCTCTGGGAGGGGAGGGATGGGGAAGGGTCCTGGTGCCCCGGTTCCCGGGGAAGGGAGGGCTGGGGAGGGGGATTCTCCTGGCCAAAATTCGCTCCGTGCAGCGACATCCCAGAGACCCCCGAGCCTTCCTACCCCGGTCAGTGTTTGTGTCCCCTTCTGCAACTTAACCCATCGCTTATTAAAAACACCTTTTATATAATGATAATGATAATGATGATAATAATAATAATAAATATATTGTCGTTTGCAGCTTTCTCCCGATAGGCAGCTCTGATCTTTGCTCTGGTAGCCGGGACAGGACCCAGGGAACAGCTGGAGCTGTGTCAGGGATTTGGGATGGAGATCAGGGAAAGGTTCTTCCTCCGAGGGTGCTGGGCACTGCCCAGGCTCCCCAGGGAATGGGCACAGCCCCAACCCTGCCAGAGCTCCGGGAGCCTTTGGACAGCGCTGTGGGATTGTTGGGGTGTCTGTGCAGGGCCAAGAGTTGGACTGGATGGTCTTTGGGGTAACTCCAGTGTTTGGGGTGAAACGCTGCACTGGGAGAGGTTTTCCAGCACTTTCCTCTCCTTGCTGTCAGCTCCACATACTGATTAAACAAAAAGGCAATTAACAGCTTCGCAGGAAGAGCAGGATGTTAATCAGGTTTCTCAGTTTTCCCTTCTAGGCTGGCAAAAGCCAGGGTTGGTGTTAAAAATCCACGAGATTGCTATGGAAACCTCAAAGGCCGATAATTCATCCTGTCACGGTGGGAGAGCCGGGCCCAAATCCCTCCTGGGTGCAGCTCCATCATCCTCCTGCCTGTCCCTGCCTCACACAGCCAGGCTGGGAATGTGCTGGGAATTTGGGAGTTGCTGCTGAGGTGATGCTGGGATTAAGGCTGAGAGAATTGGGATTGTTCAGCCTGGAGAAGAGAAGCTTCGGGGTAACCTCAGGACCTGAAAGGACCCGACAAGAAATACGGAGAGAGACTTTGGATAAGGGATGGAGGGACAGGATACAGGGAATGGCTTCCCATTGCCAGAGGGCAGGGATGGATGGGATATTGGGATGGAATTCCTGGCTGTGAAAGTGGGGAGGCCCCGGCACAGGGTCCCCAGAGAAGCTGTGGCTGCCCCTGGATCCCTGCAAGTGCCCAAGGCCAGGTTGGATGGGGTTTGGAGCACCCTGGACAGGGGTGGCACTGGATGTTCCTCCACGTCCCTTCCATGACCCAAACCATTCCATGATTTCTGTCAGGAACGGCTGGGAGCCCGACCTCTGCGGCTCCGTGACAGCCCCGGTGACACCGTGCCGGGCTGGGGGGGGTCAGCCCGGTGCCGTGACAGCCCCGGTGACACCGTGCCGGGCTGGGGGGGGTCAGGCCGGTGCCGGTGCCCCCGAGCTCCTCCCCTCCCGCAGGGGGCGCTGCAGCACCGCCCCCCCTGCCCGGGACATGCGCACTGCGGGCACCCTGTAGGACCGGGGCGGGGCGGCCCGGACCCACCGGTGCCCGGGACCGCTGCCTGCCTCCGGGTTCGGCCATACCGCCTTCTCCCAGTGGCCGAGCCCCCGTGCTCGCCTCCCGCTCGGTGATACCGCTCCGAGGGCGGCCTCACCGACCCCAGTACCCAGGGCCGTTTCCCACACCGGCAGCGGGCGGGGCGGACTTTCCCCGTGCTGCAGCGCGGCCGGGCGAGGCTGTCACTACCGGTCTCCGTTCCGCCGGTGTCGCCTCGCTGTAGTCCCGGTGCAGCCGCTGTTGCCACCCACGTGGTGCTGGCGAGGCGGAACAGCCTCCCGACCATAGAGACGGAGGGGTAGAGCGGCGCGGCGGCGCACGCGCTCTGCGCAGGCCTCGCCCCTCGGCGCCGCCGCCCTATAAGAGGGCTCCGGCTGACGTCAGCGCTCTCTTCCGCCCGCTCTGCGCTCGCCAGCGAGACAGGGCCGAGCCGCCGCCATTGCCGTGACCCCCCCGCCCCGCAGCATCCGCCGCCATCCGCCACCATGGTGAGCCCCCGCCGCCCGCCGCCGCTCCCTGCGGGATCAGCGGTCATCGCGCTTCCCGTTTCGCCGGGAATGGCGGATTCGCCATCGCCGCCGCTCACACGGCGGCGGCTGCGGCCTGTGCTGCCGGGCTGGGCCGCGGCTGCGGGGAGAGGGTGGGGCGGCGAGAAGGGGCCGGCCCGGGCGGCCCTGACACCCCCGGAGCCGGCGGCACCCGCCGGGGTCGGTGCCGGGGCTGCCGTTAACCCGCGGGGCGCGGGAGCGGCCGCGCTGATGTGGCAGCGCGGTGGTGGCGCCGGGGACGGGGCGCTGCGGTGCCGGTCGTGCCTTATGTAACGCTGCGGTCTGGGCTGTCACTGTCACCGGCACCGGGCCGGGCTCGGTTTTGGGGGCGTTTTGCGCCCAGCACCCGCTGACACCGCGGTTTGAGGGGCGTTGGGGCAGGGAGGGGTTGGTGCTGCATCCCTGCTGCGGTGCCCTTGCTGCGGGTTGTGTTGTCACTCGGGCAGTGTTGGTGTCACCGTGATTATGGCAGGTATTCACGGGAGATCCCGATTCCCTGGAACTGCCAGAGCTCTTTCCGTACGCGCTGAGTCCCCGTTCTCTCCTCCCTCAAGGTGAACTTCACAGTAGACCAGATACGGGCCATCATGGACAAAAAGGCCAACATCAGGAACATGTCCGTGATCGCCCACGTGGACCACGGCAAGTCCACGCTGACGGATTCCCTGGTGTGCAAGGCCGGGATCATCGCCTCGGCGCGTGCTGGGGAGACCCGGTTCACCGACACCCGCAAGGACGAGCAGGAACGGTGCATCACCATCAAATCCACGTGAGTGCCCTCCCCTCAGGCTCCTGCTCCTCCCTGAGCTGAGCTCCGGAGGGATTCGACTCCTCCAGGAGGTGAAAGAAGATGCTGTTGGGCTCTGGTTTAGTCCAGAAGCTCACCTCGTTCTTTTGAGGGTCTTGAGTGATGAGGAAAGTGTTGATTGAGCAATTCCTTGCTGGACACTGGGGAAGCAGGAGCTTCACCCTCCCAGTTGAGCACCAGGATTGTTGGATGTTCTGTGGATGCAGTGTGGAGACTCCTGAGAGCATCTCTGGGGATGTACCTCATGGCTGTGCCACCACAAGGAGTGTGAGGACTCTGGGGTGGAGAACACGGTTGGGATTAGTAGGAAAAGCCTAAATCCGTGATTTGGGAATGGAACCCTTTATGGGTGCTGGAGAGCTGCAGGGGTTTGGAGGAGGTTGTGATTCTGGAAGATGTTATGGTTTAGGAAGGGCAGATTGTATCCTGTGCTCCTGTTATCTCCCACTCTGGCCTCCCAGGAATACACTGCAGGAAATCCTGGAGACCAGCATTTAGAAAAGATCTCCAAGGTCATCAATTCCAGCCTTAGCAACCAGAGCAGAGCACTGAGTGCCACCTCCAGCTGTTTGTGTGGGGCAGAATGTTCCTGAGCTTTAGGGAGGAATAAAACAGATCATCATTTTAATGATTTCTCTTTTCTTTCAGAGCCATTTCTCTGTTTTATGAGCTCTCTGAGAACGACTTGGCCTTCATCAAGCAGAGCAAGGATGGTTCTGGTTTCTTGATCAACCTCATTGATTCTCCTGGGCACGTGGATTTCTCCTCAGAGGTCACCGCAGCTCTGCGAGTCACTGACGGTGCCCTGGTCGTCGTGGACTGTGTCTCTGGTGAGATTTTCCTGCAGCTGGAGCATATTTGGGTGGAATTTGCAGAGGGGGAAGGACTCATTCCTAACTAATTCTGCGTTTGGCAGGCGTGTGCGTGCAGACAGAGACCGTGCTGCGTCAGGCCATCGCCGAGAGGATCAAGCCGGTGCTGATGATGAACAAGATGGACCGAGCGCTGCTGGAGCTGCAGCTGGAGCCAGAGGAGCTGTACCAGACCTTCCAGCGCATCGTGGAGAACGTCAACGTCATCATCTCCACCTACGGGGAGGGAGAGAGCGGCCCCATGGGCAACATCATGGTGAGGGGAGGCTCAGAGAGCTGGGCTGGGGCTGAGCTGCTTCGGGGAGAGGGAGCAGCTCCCTCCTTAGTGATAATTCCTTATATTAAGTGGAGGACAGGGAAATCTTAAAGGTGTCTGAAGTTCCAGGCTTGGGGCTCTCGCTGGCTCCCCTCCCAAATTTCCTCTTCAAGGCCTAAGCAAATAAAGGCTGGGATCATTGCCCAGAGCAGTGGTGGCTGCCCAGTCTCTGAAAGCGTCCAAGGCCAGGCTGGACAGGGCTTGGAGCACCCTGGCATTGTGGAAGGTGTCCCTGCCCATGGTAGGGGTGGAATGAGTGGTCTTTAAGGTCCCTTCCCACCTGCTGTGCTCCTGCTGGGTTCCTGGGAAGGGAGCAGGGCTGTGGGCCACAGGTTCTGAGGAGAAGCTTATGCTGGACTCCTGCATGCTGAAGGTGTCCATGCCTTCCTGATCCTCCTGGGAAGGATGAGACTCTTACCTGCATGTGAACCTGTGAACACCCCTGGTGGGAGTGGAGGAAAACCAACCCAATTCTGTGGTGGGGAGCTAGACTGGTGTCTGTGCAGACCTCAGAGGTGCTCACTGGGACAGAGCTGCTTGAGAATCTGAGTGTCCTGAAGCTGTTGTGGGCTGGAGTGGACTGAGGGCAGCTCCCCTGACCCAGCTGTGCTGTTCCCTCTCAGATTGACCCGGTGCTCGGGACCGTGGGCTTTGGCTCGGGCCTGCACGGCTGGGCCTTCACCCTGAAGCAGTTTGCTGAGATGTACGTGGCAAAGTTTGCTGCCAAGGGAGATGCCCAGCTCAGCCCAGCCGAGCGTGCCAAGAAAGTCGAGGACATGATGAAGAAGCTGTGGGGAGACAGGTGAGGAGGGGATGGTGGTGAGTGGAATTCGAGATCAGTTCTGCATGGCTGCAGCCTGACGCTGCGGAGAATGTGTCAAGGGTGTGGTTGTGCCTGATTTAACAGGAGTTAATTACATTTTGGTGAGGGGGAAAGCAGGAATGGCACTTCCTCAGCAGCCCTTGGCTCTGCCCTGAGCAGGCAGAACCAGCTGTGTGTCTGTAGCTGCCCTGAGCATGGACGTTTTGTCTGATTCCTTCTCTCTGCAGATACTTTGACCCTGCTACTGGCAAATTCAGCAAATCTGCCACCAGCCCTGATGGAAAGAAACTGCCCAGGACTTTCTGCCAGCTCATCCTTGACCCCATCTTCAAGGTGAGTTCCTCAGGGTTCCTCCTTGGCCAGCGCCTCCTGCTCTGCATTTCTATTCCGTGCGTGATGATGGAAAATTTCTTCACTTTGACCTGACTTGTTTGATTGAAGAAATTCAGCTGTCTGACACATCTGGCTGCTCTGGGGGCAGATGGGCTGTGTCTCCTGGAGGAGCAGGAATCCTCTGTGGGTGCAGTGGTGCAGCTGCTCCAAACTGGGTCACAGCAGCGTTCCCAATGCCCGCTCTTGTCGCAGGTTTTCGACGCCATCATGAACTTCAAGAAGGAAGAGGCGGCTAAACTGATTGAGAAACTGGACATCAAGCTGGACAGTGAGGACAAGGACAAGGAGGGCAAACCCCTGCTGAAGGTGAGGCTGCTCTGAGTCCTCTGGGGAGCTGCTGAGCAGCTCTGCTGCTCCAGCTGTGTCAACATCAACCTGCTTGGAGAGGTGGGGAGGTGAATCCCTGTGTAGTGAACGCTCTGACTGGGTCCTGCTGCTCTGCCCAGGCCGTGATGAGGCGGTGGCTGCCAGCTGGAGATGCCCTGCTGCAGATGATCACCATCCACCTGCCTTCCCCCGTCACAGCCCAGAAGTATCGCTGCGAGCTGCTCTATGAGGGCCCCCCCGACGATGAGGCTGCCATAGGTAGGATGAGTTCCTGCTTTGCTGCCAGGCCTCAGCTCCAACGTGCCTGGAACCACTTTGTTCTCCACGTGCACAGCTCAGGAGTGTCTGGAATTGAATCTGTAGCTTTTCTAGTCTTTTTTCTGAGTCAAAACAGTTTTAGTTTCTCAGAGCTCTGTTCTAGAGTGCTGAGCTGCCTGAGTAACCTCAGAGTATCCAGAATGGTCCACCTGAGCCTGGATTTGTTAAAAACGTTTCTTGGTGATGTGATCTTCCATGGAATCACAGAATAAATTGGGTTGGAAGGGATCTTGAAAGTCACTTAGCCCCATCCCCTGCCATGGCAGGGACACCTCCCACTGTCCCAGGCTGCTCCAAGCCCCAGTGGTCCAACCTGGCCTTGGACACTTCCAGGGATCCAGGGGCAGACACAGCTTCTCTGGGCACCCTGTTCCAGGGCCTCACCTCCCTCTCAGGGAATAATCCCATCCCAATATTCCATCTGTTCCCCTCCTCTGGCAGTGAGAAGCCATTCTCCATTTCCTCTTGTCCAGACAGAAGTCCTTAGTCTGGGACAGTGGTTGCAGGTCTTGATTCAGGGTTTTTGGGTGGCTGCCAGATAAATCAATAACTCTGGGCTAAGCTGGTCTCTCTCCCCCTCCCAGGCATTAAGAACTGTGACCCCAAAGGCCCCCTGATGATGTACATCTCCAAAATGGTGCCAACCTCTGACAAGGGACGTTTCTACGCTTTTGGCCGTGTCTTCTCTGGTCTCGTCTCAACTGGCTTGAAAGTCAGAATCATGGGACCAAACTACACACCTGGCAAGAAGGAGGATCTGTACCTGAAGCCAATTCAAAGGTGTGTCCTGGCCAGGGTGTTTTGGGGTTCTGGTGCTGTCTCAGGTCTCTTTTTGTGTCTGAGGCCTGTCAAGGTGCTTGGTTATGGACTGAGTGGGATCTCCTCCCCTTCCCAACCTCACTAACCCAATTTCCCCTTCAGGACCATTCTGATGATGGGCCGCTACGTGGAGCCCATCGAGGACGTGCCTTGTGGGAACATCGTGGGCTTGGTGGGCGTGGACCAGTTCCTGGTGAAGACTGGAACCATCACCACCTTCGAGCACGCCCACAACATGAGGGTGATGAAGTTCAGCGTCAGCCCCGTGGTGCGCGTGGCCGTGGAAGCCAAGAACCCGGCCGACCTGCCCAAGCTGGTGGAGGGGCTGAAACGCCTGGCCAAGTCTGACCCCATGGTGCAGGTGAGCGGCCAGAATGGATCCAGGGGTGCTGCCCCCAGTCCTGGGAAAGTCTTGAGTTGAGTGGTGGTTCCTGGCTTGGTGCTGTGGGGAGAACATCTAGAGGTAGCTCCATGGGTCAGACACAAAAATCCCGTAGAGAGTTGTTGTTGTTTGTGGCTGTGGCTCGTTCTGAAGCCTCACCTGCTGTTCCTGCTGTTCCCAGTGCATCATTGAGGAGTCTGGGGAGCACATCATCGCTGGCGCTGGGGAGCTGCACCTGGAGATCTGCCTGAAGGACCTGGAGGAGGACCACGCCTGCATCCCCATTAAGGTAGAGAGGCTGAGGGAGGGCTGAGCTCGGGGTTTGGCCGTGTTTGGTGCCTCACACCCCGCCGTGTCCCCGCAGAAATCGGATCCCGTGGTGTCCTACCGCGAGACGGTCAGCGAGGAGTCCAACGTGATGTGCCTTTCCAAGTCCCCCAACAAACACAACCGGCTGTACATGAAGGCCCGGCCCTTCCCCGACGGCCTGGCCGAGGACATCGACAAGGGCGAGGTGTCGGCGCGGCAGGAGCTGAAGCAGCGGGCGCGGTACCTGGCCGAGAAGTACGAGTGGGACGTCACCGAGGCCAGGAAGATCTGGTGCTTCGGGCCCGACGGCACCGGCCCCAACATCCTCACCGACATCACCAAGGGAGTGCAGTACCTCAACGAGATCAAGGACAGCGTGGTGGCCGGCTTCCAGTGGGCCACCAAGGAGGTGAGGGCTGGGGTCTTGGTCTGGGTAGCATCTATGGCTCCTTATTTTATTTGTGCTTCTTATGGAGCCAAATGCAACGTGTGAATGGTCCGGGTGAATAGCACAACTGGCGTCAGAAGGAAAGGTGGTCTGAGAGGCTTGACAGGTATCTGGCCTTGTCTAGCATTTATTTTTGGGATTAGACAGGAGAGCGCTCAGTGCTGGATAGGTTGGCAGGCTGGGAGCAGAAACAGGAAGGATTCATTTTCCTAAGTATGCTGCTTAGTTTCAGTCCGAAGGAGATTTCAAGCCAACAACTTCGGTGGCATTACTGGGACAAAAAACCCCATTTCCCTTGGCCAAACACACTTGAGTTTCAGCACCATAAATGTGTGACAACTCTTATGGCTTGAACCTCAGAGCTGAGGATGCTGCTGAGGTGGGAGCTGGTAGTCCACAGAACCCTTAGCTTGGGACAGACCTCCAAGAGTCCAACCATTGTAGGTTTGAAGGTTCATCCCTCAGCAAGGATGAGCAGCTCCTGCAAGCCAAGGGGACACTGAGGGGACGCTGAGTGTCCCAGGATGATGATGATGATGTCTGACCCCGTTGTGCCCTGGCAGGGGGTTCTGTGCGAGGAGAACATGCGCGCCGTGCGCTTCGACGTGCACGACGTGACCCTGCACGCCGACGCCATCCACCGCGGCGGCGGCCAGATCATCCCCACGGCCCGGCGCTGCCTCTACGCCTGCGTGCTCACCGCCCAGCCACGCCTCATGGAGCCCATCTACCTGGTGGAGATCCAGGTGAGCAGCCCCTGCCAGCCCTCAGGGGAAGGGGGGACGGCAGGTGGGTGCAGTCCTGACCCAGCTCTCTCTCTCGCAGTGCCCGGAGCAGGTGGTGGGAGGCATCTACGGGGTGCTGAACAGGAAGCGTGGCCATGTGTTTGAGGAGACCCAGGTGGCTGGGACCCCCATGTTCGTGGTCAAGGCCTACCTGCCTGTCAACGAGTCCTTTGGTGAGTCCTGGAGCCATCCTGGGAGGGAGAGCCCTTGGGAGGGACCTCAGGAGATCTTTGAGTTGAGCTGTTCACCCATCACTGAACCGTGTCCCCAAGTACCACATCCACATGGCTTTGGAATCCCTCCAGGGATGGGACTCCAGCACTACCCTGGGCAGCTGTGCCAGTGCTTGACCATCCTTCTGGAGAAGAAACTTCTAATCTCCAACCCTGGCACAATTTTGAAGTGTTTCCTCTCATCCTGTCACTTGTTTTCTGGGAGAAGAGACCCCAAGGTTGCAGAACATTTTGGGTTGGAAGAGACTTCTCAACATCTTCCAGTGCCACTTCTGCTATGGCAGGGACACCTTCCACTGTCCCAGGCTGCTCCAAGCTGGCCTTGAACACTTCCAGGATCCAGGGGCAGCCACAGCTGCTCTGGAATTCTGTCCCAGCCAGGAATTCCTTCCCCTAGTCTCTGGCAGTGGGAAGCCATTCCCTGTGTCCTGTCCTTCCATGTGCTTGTCCAAAGTCCCTGTCCAGTTTTAGACACTGGAAAGGGCTCTAAGTTCTTCCTGTAGCCTGTTTTCCATTCCCACCTCATACTGGTTGGAATCTCAGGAGCTTTTTGAGAGCTGCTCTGGCTTCCTCTGCCCCATGCATGGAAACACCATCGAACTACGACCCTTCCTACCCCACCTCACCTTTCCTCTCGTTCCTCTCAGGTTTCACAGCAGATTTGAGATCCAACACGGGGGGCCAGGCCTTCCCCCAGTGCGTCTTTGACCACTGGCAGATCCTGCCCGGGGACCCCTTCGACAGTGCCAGCCGGCCGTGCCAGGTGGTGGCCGAGACCCGCAAGCGCAAAGGGCTCAAGGAAGGAATCCCCGCCCTCGACAACTTCCTGGACAAACTCTAATGAAACTCATGGAACTCTGGGAGAACGGGAAAAATTTAATTAATTAGCGTTATCACCCATGCCGCCGGGGGGGGGTAGACGCCTTGTGACCGCCATCTTGTTAATTAAATGGGTTTCATAGCGATTTTGAGAACTTCAAAAATGAGGAAAACAAAAAGGAAAAAAAAAAAAAAAAGCCTTATAGGTTTCTGTGTTGCACATGACTCATCTTTGCCATTGTAACTAAAACATTTCCACTAGATCTGCCCAATTCTGTATTTATTTGACTCAAAAAAAAGAAAAAATAATACTGCTGCAGACTGGCCTGGAAGGGGTTGGGGCGTGCTTAAATTGAAAAGGAGGACAAGAAAAACAGGGGGAGAGATGGTGAGAGGGTGAGGATGCCTTATCTGCAGCGTGACTGTCCGTCGTGCCCATCGCCGCCTGTATTAGTGCCACTGGAATTAATAAAATTGGATAAATGGTGACGAAAAGAGAAGATTTTGGGGATTTTTTTAAGGGTGAGCGTGGCGCCCTCTGGTGGGAGTGGAGGGGTGGTGCTACCAACGCGCGCCTGCCCTTGGCCCCGCCCATCCTGCGGGAGAAGCCACGCCCCGAGCGGCGGGGTGGGCGGA
>VZSR01003815.1:113591-124105 GCA_013398615.1 Brachypodius melanocephalos | reverse complement strand
AAAAAAAAAAAAAAAAAAAAAGCGCTAATTAACGTTGCTCCCGGTGGAGCTCCCGTCCGGCTCCGGCTTCCGGCGCTCCTCGGTGGCTGCGCCTGGCCCGGCGCCTGTGGGAGGGATCCAGGGTGACTCAGAGCCTGCAGATGGGGTTGAATCAGCCGGGATGCAGAGGCGGCACCGGGGGGAGCTGCCTCGGGAGCCTCCAGCGCTGCCTCGGCCGCGCCAGCCCCGCGCCACGGCTCCTCCTCGGCCACTTGGGGAGCAAAAGCGTTTTGGGTGGCTTCAGTGGGGTTTTTTTTGTCAAAGCAGAGGAACTTGCAGGGGTTGCTCCAGGTTGTTTTGCCTCTCTGTGGGTGTGGGTGGTTGTGAGCCATGGGGAGGGATGTGGTGCCCATGGATGGGCCCCGCTGTGCCCCCCAGGGCCGTGATCCAGGGATGTACAAAGGTACAAAGGAGTCTGGGGTATTTCAGGCATTTCCCGTCCTCCTGCCTTCTCCATCAGGGCTTTAGGATCTCCTGGGACCACTGGGCTCTGGGATTTACTCCTGGCTGATGGGCATCTCCCAGCCTGGGTGATCACAGCAACACCCGAACAGCCCAGGGAGGATGGGGTGCACAGCGGCTGTGGGGCCTGTGGCCCCTTTCCCTTCTCTGTCCCCGCGTTTTTGGGGTGTGGTGGGACCGAGGGGCTCGGCCCACATTTCTGGGAGGGATTTCCTTCCTCCACCCTGGCTGGGCGTGTAAAGCCCGGGGGCAGGCGGGGCATCGCCAGATCCCGGTTCAGGGCATTCCTGAAGGGGGAAACCCCATCCTGCAGCTCCTCCCCTCACCCCGCAGCGGTCAGTTCGCCATCGTCCGGAAGTGCCGGGAGAGGAAGACGGGGCTGGAGTACGCGGCCAAGTTCATCAAGAAGCGGCGGCTGTCGTCCAGCCGCAGGGGCGTGAGCCGCGAGGAGATCGAGCGCGAGGTGGACATCCTGCGGGAGATCCAGCACCCCAACATCATCACCCTGCACGACATCTTCGAGAACAAGACCGACGTGGTGCTCATCCTGGAGCTCGTCTCCGGAGGGGAGCTCTTCGATTTCCTGGCCGAGAAGGAATCCCTGACCGAGGAGGAGGCCACGCAGTTCCTCAAGCAGATCCTGGACGGGGTGCACTACCTGCACTCCAAGCACATCGCCCACTTCGACCTGAAGGTGAGCTCTGGGAGCTGCAGACACCCCGTGTTCAGCACTGGGAGCAGGGATGAGCCCCCAGGTGAGCTCTGGGAGCTGCAGACACCCCGTGTTCGGCACTGGGAGCAGGGATGAGCTCCCAGGTGGGATCTGGAAATCACCACTGAGGAGTGAGGTCAGTGCACTCCTGCTGGTGTTTGGGATCTCTCCCAGCTTGAGGCACTCATCCTCTCCTCTGGAATGAGGAGCCCAGGATGCAGATACCCACAGACCCAGCTCCTCTCCCCCCACAGCCAGAGAACATCATGCTGCTGGACAAGAACGTGCCAAACCCTCGCATCAAACTCATCGACTTCGGGATCGCCCACAAGATCGAGGCTGGGAACGAGTTCAAGAACATCTTTGGGACCCCAGAGTTTGTAGGTGAGTGTTCCTGGGGGCTGCTCAGGGTGCTGAAAGCTTTGGATTAATCCTGGAGTGACACCCAGCACTCTGGTGCTGCTGCCAGGATGTGTCCATGGGGCCCACAATAAACCCATTTTCTCCCCTTTCCCCCTAAAGCCCCAGAAATTGTGAACTACGAACCCCTGGGGCTGGAGGCTGACATGTGGTGAGTGATTCCTCTTCCCACGGCTCCAGCAGCCAATCCCCTCGTGCTGGTGGATCTCCCCTGGTGCCAAAAGCTCTCTGTGACTTCATCCTCCTCTCCCTCTCTCTTCCAGGAGCATCGGGGTCATCACCTACATCCTGTGAGTATGGGGCAGCTCTGGAGGGGCCAGGGCTGCGGGATGAGCCCCCCACCTCGGGCTGGAGCCTTTTTGGGGTGTCCCAACCCTCTCTCTCCTCAGGCTGAGCGGAGCCTCCCCATTCCTGGGGGAGACAAAGCAGGAGACCCTGACCAACATCTCTGCTGTCAACTACGACTTCGATGAGGAATATTTCAGCAACACCAGCGAGCTGGCCAAGGACTTCATCCGCCGCCTGCTCGTCAAGGACCCCAAGTGAGGGACAGGGGGCAGAGCTGGGGCTTCCTCTGGGAGAGGGGACAGTTCCCCTGCCCAACCTGCTGTGTACCCCTCTCCTGTGTGGGGTGAATTCTGGGATCCCCCTGAGGGTGCAGTAGCTCCACTGAGGTTTGGGAGGGTTGGAGCTGAGCTCAGGGTTTGGGAAGGAGCAGTGGGGTCAGGAGGTTCCCATGGGATCCTCTGCCTGTTTCTCCTGGGAGGCAGTTTGAGGGGCTGGGGGCTGGATGCAGCTCCTGCCTGGGTTTTATCCAGGCTCAGCCAGACCCCAAAGGTGATCACAGGATCCAAGCTGCTTTTCCAGGGCTTTAACAGGGAGAGAGGAGCAAAGCTCTGCTCTGATCCCAGCCTTGCTGTGTGTGCAGGAAGCGAATGACCATCGCCCAGAGCCTGGAGCATCCTTGGATTAAGGTGAGGAGTTAAAGAATCGGCATTTTTGGGGTGTCTGAGCCCCTGAGGCCAGGGCCCTGCTGCTCCCCCAGCCCCGTGGGGGCCGGTTTGGTGTCCCTGCCTGCGGGTGGGAGCTGCAGCCACGGCTGTCCCTGCCACAGGTGATCAAGAGGAGGAACGTCCGCAACGAGGACAGCTGCAAGAAGCCCGAGCGGCGCCGGCTGAAGACCACGCGCCTGAAGGAGTACACCATCAAATCCCACTCCAGCATGCCCCCCAACAACACCTACATCAACTTCGAGCGCTTCTCCAAGGTCATGGAGGAGGTGGCTGCGGCCGAGGAGAGCCTCCGAGAGCTGGAGAGGAACAAGAAATCCTTCCAGGAGGACATCGAGGCGCTGCTGTCCATCTACGAGGAGAAGGAGTCGTGGTACAAAGAGGAGAACGAGAGCATCAGCCAGGACCTGCGGCAGATCCGGCAGGAGCTGCACAAGACGGAGGCGCTGAAGAAGCAGGCGCAGGAGGAGACCAAGAGCGTGGTGCAGGCGGCCAACGGGCTCAAGCGGCGCTACCGCAAGCTGGAGAACCACTACGAGGCCCTGGCCAAGCAGGTGGCCTCGGAGATGAAGTTTGTGCAGGAGCTGGTGTGGTCCATCGAGAGGGAGAAGCTGCAGAGCAGCGAGGGCGACGGCAGCATCCGCTAACCCGGCCGGCCCCGGGGGCTCCGGTGCTGCCCGGTGCCCCTGCCCAGCCCCGGGCCGTGTCCCCCGGTGTGCAGGGGGTGCTTGGAGCCCCCAGCTCGGGGGGTTGGGGCTGTGCCACCCTGGGGTTTGGCTTCCTGCGTGCAGCTCCTGCCTGGCTCGTGTCCCTGCACTCCCTGTCACCGCTGCCGCCGCGCTCTGGGACGTTTGTGTCCCCTCACCCGCGTCCCTGAGCTGCCCCAGCACACTGTGGGGGGTTGGTGGGCAGAGCCCCCCTCTACACTGCAGCAGCAGCCATGCACGGGCTGGGACCAAGGACTGATCCCTGCGTGGCCTCGCACACTCCACAGCCCCCCTGTGGCCCCAATCCACCCAGGGTGCTGCAGCCCTTGTCCCCCTGTCCCAGCCCTGGCTCTCCTTTTCCCAGAATAAAGGTTTCTGTGTAATGGGGTGGCTGCCTCAGCTCCTGCCAGGGTGGGACAGGGGTTGAGAGGGGGATCAGGATGTGCCCATGGTGACAACTGTGCTCCCATCCCTGAGGGGTTTCCTTAATTCGGGGAGGGAAATGTTTTTCTCCTTACGAGACCCAGTGCTGGTGGGTGAGCTCGCTGTGGGTGTGGAGGGAGGTCTAGGGGTGGTTTGTGGGGTGTTCCCAGGCTGGGGGCGCCCCCAGCCCCTCTTGCCTGAGCTCCCTCACTCCTGGGGACAGGGAGAGCCAGGTCCCAAAGCGCCACATTCCAGAGAACACCAGAGCAGGGAGCAGGCTTCCCCTGGGAGCACCGAGGGCTTTTTCCAACCGCCTGTGACCCTGTGGAGCCCAGATGCAGCTGAATTTGATCCGAGGGAATCACCAGCCAAATCCCAGGGCATGGCAGGCGTCCCCCTGCCTGGCTGGGTGGCTTCCCCTCCAGCTCAGCTCCTGGCCCAGAGGATTTGCTCCGTTTAGGATTTATCTGTGGCTCTGCTGTAGGGATCAGGGGGGGTGAGGGGCCATGCCCCCTGTCCTTGCTGAGGTTCCATCCCCATCCGTGGGACACGTGGACCTGCTGATAATTTAATCTGTCTGGTGTTCCCTGCCAAGGCCCTTGGCTCCCAGGGGAGGTGGTGTGACTGGGGCTGTCCCCGTGTCCAGCACAGCCACAGGCTCTGCCCATGGGGAGGGGACACGGGGGGCTTGGAGCTCTCAGCGTGCCCCAGCCAGGCCCTGTGTCCTGGGGAGGCTTTGGGGTGCAGATTTGGGTGGAAGGTGGGTGAAAGGATGTGTGGAAATCCTATAGCCCCGGCTGTTCCCGAGGTAGGCAAAGTTCACATAGTGAGAAACCTTCCCGGATTCTCCTCGTGCCGAGGGGTTGGGTTTCACACTCCCAAAAAGCTCTTGGAAGTCACTGCTCATTCACCCCAGCCAAGGAGCTGCACTGTCCCCAGAGCAGAGGGGATCTCACCCACATGGATGCACAAAATGACACCAAAATAGCTGTAAAAAAGCAGAATTTGGGGTGTCATTCATAATTTCATGAGTCTAATCCTGAAGCCTGTAGGAGCTGGTGTTGGGAATGAAGGGAATGTGCTGCCCCGGGGGGATTCCAGTGCTGTGACATTACCGGGATGTTCTGCTCCAGTCCCCTCTTTGCAGCTGGAGCTGCCACCCCCCTGACATTTCCTTCTCTGTGTCAGAGACACCAAAATGCCTTTTTTAGGCTTCACTTTCTGCTTCCAGGAGTTTGGCAGGAGCTGGGAGCGAGGGCTTTTCCCTTATAAGTCTTCACAAACCCCAAACCCTTTTGCACAGCTTAACCCAAGCCGTGAAGGCACAGGGAAACCCCACAGAAACCAGGGCTGCATCCCCTGGATCGTGTTCCTGCAAGGAGCTGGTGCAGGAACCAGGGTGACAGCTCACAGCAGGGTGGCAGCACAGTGGGGTGGGTGTCCCCAGGCACGTTTGGGTGCTGCACACCAGGAAATTCCCTTTTTGGAGCCTGGGGAAGAAGCCAGGGGGTGGCAGCAGGAGCCAGAGCTCTCTCTGGCCGTGGCATCCCTGCTCAGGATAAATGGGAAATCATCGGAGTAAGATGAGGACGAGGAGATGGATCTGGCTCCCCACTCTGGGTTTTTTGGGTGACTCCTCATTCATCTGTGGCAGCTGCTTTTCCAGAGCACTGCTTCTAATTCAGGCCCCAAAATCTCGGGAAGATTTTCCCCCAGCCAAGTTCTTTCAGTGCCTGAGAACTCCCAGTGCTCATCCCTCAGGTTTTGTACAGACAGGGATGGCACTGCCCTCTCTCCAGCAGGAATTTGGATGGTGTTTTAGCTTTAATGCCTGAAATGGTTCTTAGGGAAGCAGTTTTCATTTCTCATTCCCTGAGGAATCCCCCCAGTTCCCCACATGGATTTCAATTCCCAAACTGAGCCATCCTCACCTGGCTGGGGGCTCTGTGAGCACCCAAACCCAACCAGTGACGTGAGGAAGGAGCCTTGAAGCCACCCAGAGCTGGAATTTCAAACACCCAGGAAAAAGGGGCTGTTGCGTTTTGGATGAGCTTCACAGCCGTTTTTATTGCAATAAAGCTGAGTGATGAGTTAAACCAGGACCTTAAAAGGAGACTGAAGTGGATTTTTACTGAATTGATGGTGTTACAAACAAGCCTTGCACAAAGCCTTCCTGCCTGTAGAAGCATCCAAGCAGGAGCTCTCTCATTTTCCCAGCACAGCTCTACCTGCTCTGCTATAAAAATGCTCTTTCCATCTTCTCCGTAAGCCAGTGGAATAGAAAATAATTACAAAAAAAACCCCACCGAGGCCATCCTGTCCAGGTGGTGGGAATAAATTATCCTCAAGTTTTCAATTATATACAGAAGGGACTTGCCAAAGGGCACTGGGAGAGGAGTTCACACAAATAAACCCCCATTCCCTCTTCCAAGTATTATTTACAGCGCGCTGTACACGGATATTCCAGATCTTCCCAGCCCCTGGAAAGCAGGAAAGGGAAAAAGGGTGAGCTCCAGGCTGCTCCCAGCACAATCCCTCACCTTCCAGCCCTCTGGATTTGAGTTACCTATGAGCAGTTTAAGAGCTTGTTGTGAATATCTTCAAAGACTTCGTTGTAGAGTTCATCCCTCGACTTCAGGCCATTTAAATGAACTGGGAGGAGAAAGGGGGAGTCAGGCTGGGGCTTCCCATCAGAACAAGATTTTGGGAGATTAGATTTTAAATATTTCATGTTTTACTGACCCAAGGGACAACTTGTCTATTGGAATAACAGAACTATCCTGAAAACACGATGGCCTGTGAAATCCTTATTCCATTATAAATTCCTTCTTTTTAGTTTTTTTTATCCCCTCTTAAGTCCTTAAGAGTACAAAGCAAAGGGAGTAAGTTCCTAGCTCCAAAACTGCCAGTATTTATCCAAAGCAGGCCAGGATTACAACTTGGGAGTAAAAATAGCACCCTGCATCATCCCAGTGGAAGTTTGCTCCAATGAAATCACCCAATTCCTTAAATTCCAGCTCCAAGGCTGAAGGATTTGTGTTTTGGGCAAGTCTTACCCACATCCACTCCAGAGTCCTCCATCTCCTTCCTGTGTTTGAGGTACATGGGCCAGACGTGGCCATCGAAGAGCCCCGGGGGGTCAGGGACGGTGTAATTCCGTGTGCTGGGAATAACAGCGTGGAAAAGGAATGTCAGGAGGGCCTGGGCTTCAGGGTGGGTGTTAAAAATAAAATCATGGGAAGGATTGGAAAGGATGGGCACAGGGATTGATGGTGGAGTCCCCCATCCCTGGGTTTGGAAATGAGGGATGTGGCACTTGGGGACGTGGTCAGGGGTCAAGGCTGATGGTTGGCCTTGATCTCAGAGGTTTTTATTCAACACACCAAATTTCCCTCCTCCACTTCTATTCTAATCCAACTCATGACACCACGTGCATCTCAGAAACTGCCAATTCCCACCCCTGGCAGCGTCCAAGGCCAGGCTGGAGCAGCCTGGGGTAGTGGGAGGTGCCCCTGCCCGTGGCAGGGGTGGGATGAGATGACCTTTAGGGTCCTTCCAACCCCAACCATTCCATGATTCCATGGCTAAGAGCAACATAAAGGACCAGAGGGAAGGGCTGGCTGCACACCAGGGATGTTCTCACCTCCTCCTCCTCTTGCACTCGTCGTAGGGCACTGCCAGGTAATAGCGAAGGTCAAAAAGCTCTGTCAGAGGCCTGGGGAGGGCACAAGGACACAACGTGAAGATCTCACTTTTAGTGACAGGAAAAAGCAGGAAACCACCCCAGACACCACAAAAGCCTCTCTGCCTCTATGGGATTTGTGTCTGTTGAAGACAACGCAAGGGTAAGTGCTTCCCTCACGGGTTTGTTAACTCAAAACCATGGAAAATTTCTTTCTGAAGGTCAGAATGGCCCAAGAAGGGACTTTTCCCACCCAAACATTGGTCCTGAGGGAGATCAGAGGGGATCCTGTGGAGGATCAGGCACTGGGCTGGGAACCCTGGCTCTTCCTAGATCATTCCAAAATCAGTTTGCAGTAAAATCTGGGGCAGGGCAACTCCTCAGCTTGTGTTCATGGCAGTGTCCAAGGCCAGGCTGGATGGGCTTTAAGGTCCCTTCCAAACCATTCTGGGATTCCACGTTCCTCCTCAAAAATCCAGGGAGTTGTCTCTTCCAGGGCTTACCCCTCTCACTAAGCTCAGTGTAGTCAGTGTTAAACAAGCACAGGAGAGAACTGTTCCTCAATTCCAGGAGAGATTCCAGGCAGTGAATGGATCATTGCCTTGTTCTCACCAAGCTGGGGGGACGAGGGGAAGCCTGCACCCCTCTGCCAGCAAAAACCCTGCTCAGAAACTCCCCTGGAGCTCAAGGCTGTGCCCTAAACCAGGACCTTAAATTCACCTCACTTCTACATTTAGGAGTTAGTTTTGCATTTAACAGCAGAAAACCCTCCGAGGTACGAATTCAGAACAAGGCAGGAAGGGGGAATTAGTAAAAAAGGAGTTTTTAGCTCTGGCACGAGGGATTTAAGGATCTTCCCTGGCAAACCATGAAGAGTTCTCCAAACCTTACTTGTAATTATAAAGCAGGAAGCCTTCAATGACCAATATCTGGATATCTTGGGAGCTTGGCTCTCTAGAGCCAGGTGTGACATTCACCCCGTGCGAACGGGCAAACTTCACGGGGTTCTCAATCCAGGCCCGCACTGTGCTCACCATTGCCTCCATGTCCAGGGAATCCAGCACTGGGCAGGAGAAAGGGGGTGGGTGGGAAAAAGGGACACCATCAAACACCATCAAACACCACGGGCTCGAAGGTATGAAATAGATTTGGAGCTCGGTAAAGTTACGGATTTACGGAAATTTACCGTTAAAAGCTTTTAATAGAGAAAAAGAAATACTTAGGAAAAGAATATACGTTACTGCATCCTATAGGGAACACTGCTCTTACCATCCCATTGCTTAAAGCCGTCCTCCCCGACTTCTATTTGATCTTGTGGCTGAAATATAGTGAGCAATAAAACATTGCTGCAACCTCAGCGGGATCAGTTCCCCGGCCATCAGCTCCTGGCCTCTACTGCAACACACAACCACCCCTGGGGCTGCAGGAACATCCACAGCTCCAGCTCTCCCCAACCCCAAGAGCTCTGCAAAGCTCCCTCGGCTCACTCAAACCACTCCGGGCACAGACTTTTAAAGTTAATCGCTTGATACGTTGTTTTTTTAGCTGGCAAAATGCTACAGGGTGTTGTTTATAAATCAACACGTAAGAATTTAAAAGTGCAAATGCAGTTAAATACGTGCTAGAATGTACATGTTTTTTAAAAAAAAGAAGAGGTGTTTGAACTCCTCTAGTGAAAACGCAGGTGGGCATAGCAGCACTTTGGTTGCTCGGTTATGGCTTTCCTCTTGCTGCCATTCACTCCAAAGAGAAGTTACAGGTTTTTATTGAAAATCAAACAGAATTCCTCCCCCCAAGGGCTCCCAAGTGATCAAATCGGTGCAGGACAGACTGAGCACACGATGCTGGAGCACTTCATGTTTTGGGGATGACCTACAACTGCTCCAAGCCCATTCCTGCATCTCCTGGACTTCCACATGTGGTGGGCTCCAGGGATATCGTCATTCCCACAAAGTGCTGTAGGGTTTGGGATCATTCTGCACTCCCACAAAGAAGGCAGTGAAGGTCTTCTGCTTAAATCTCTGCAATATTTTAATTGGCTTCTGATACAGAGCTCCCCCATAAAACCCGCTCTCTGTATTTAAACCAGCATAGAGGTGCTTAAATCCTAAAGCATCATTTAGGAGTCTCATTCTTAGTTTAACAAGATAAGGTGGGAAATCCCAATATGGAGAGAATCACTCAAGCAGAGCATAGTAAATAACCTCTGCCTGAAATCAGTACTAAATTTAAATCTGTTGTTAACACTTAAAGGTGGCTTTGCTGCGCCCACTTTGAGCTGGGTCATGCCAAGCTCCTATGGCATTTGTAAAGGTCAGGAACTCCCCACCTGTCCACTCATTTAAAAATTAAATATATATACATACATATATATATATAAACCTCCCACAAAACCAGAAAGTTTGTGGCTCCTAAGCTGTCAAAACTAACTTGCCCTGCACATACAATTAACATCGCAAGGAAGAGGAGACTCAATTTACCTTGAAGAAATCATCCTGATGGATCACGCAGCAGTTGGGGAGCGCCTTGACGAGCCTGTTGGTCAAGGTGGTTTTACCACCATTGGTGACCCTGCAGGGATCGGGGCGAGACAGAGGCGGAAGAATCGCATTAGGATCGGGTCTAGGAGCCTCTGGGACCCCCGAGGGGACAGACACCGCTGAAAGAGCCGAGCCCTAAGAGATCCGAGCCCCTGAGGGGAGCCGGGCACTGACCCTGAGGGGAACCGAGCCCCTGAGGGACCCCCAACCCCCGTTTGAATTTCCCGCCCCTCCAGTGCCCGTCGCTGATTGGCTGCGACCACCCCCAGCCCCGCCCTTCCTCCGGCTGCCGATTGGCTGCGATCTCCCATCGCGGCCCCGCCCCTTCCAGCGCCGCGCGCCCGCGCTCGGCCGCGTGTAACGGACGTGCCGGTTCCCGCGCGCGCGCAGCGGCGGCGCTGAGGGGAGCGCGCGGGCCCGTCATGGCGGGTCCCTCAAAACCGCGGGCTCCTGAGGGGAGCGCTGGTCTACCATGGCCCGACCCCCAAAACAGCGGGCTCCTGAGGGGAGAGCGGGTCT
>VZSR01003815.1:95154-108953 GCA_013398615.1 Brachypodius melanocephalos | reverse complement strand
TTTTTTTCTGGCAGAGATACCTTATCTGCCTGACACTTTACTCACACAAATTCCATTCACCGGCGAGCCTTGAATCAAAAGGCAACGCTCCCTCTCGGAATGTTATTTTTAGAGTAGCGATGTTTACTTAAAAGTTCACATCAATATTCTTTGTTCGAGCCTCGGGCTAAATTTAGTTTAATCTTCGTGGAGCCTCCCGGGGACGTTGTTTTCCCCCTCTGGGATTGTTTGGTTCCAGGGTGCTCGGTGACCTTTGTGCTGAGGAATGTGACTCGTTTCTCTCTTCTGCGGTTTTAATTCAGGGTTTTAATCCTGCGTTAATGGTAAAATATCGTTTATGGGATGAGCGAGGTTGTGCCTGCCCCGAGGGAGCGTCAGAGGAGAGGAATGGGAGTTGTTTTCACTTGGGAATGTTGGGATTTGGGGTTGGTTGTTCTTTCTGGGGTGGCTCAGAGCCCTTCTCCAAGGCTGAGGAGGTTGAAGAACAGGGAAAGAAAACCGTCAAGGGAGGAGAATTTGCCGTGAACCTCAGTGAGTGCGGCAGAAAGAGGGAAATGAGGGCACTGGAATAGCGGAGTTAATTAATGTGGGGTTTAATGAGCTGGCACTTCCCTCCTGGTGGCTGCCAGCCAAGGAGCTGCCACCACCACGGTGACATTCCCTGCCACCATCGGGGTGACATTCCCTGCCACCACCACGGTGACATTCCCTGCCACCATTGAGGTGACATTCCCTGCCACCATCGGGGTGACATTCCCTGCCACCATCAGGGTGACATTCCCTGCCACCACCACGGTGACATTCCCTGCCACCATCAGGGTGACATTCCCTGCCACCATTGAGGTGACATTCCCTGCCACCATCGGGGTGACATTCCCTGTCACCATCGGGGTGACATTTGGTCACAGGGAAGATCCCCCGTGGTTGTCGATGCCATAAATTGAATATTTGAGCTGGAAAATCGCAACCCCAAAAAGCTTTTCTAGAGAAATTAAACAAAAAAACCCAAACAAACAAACAAACAAACAAAAAAACCAAACCCCAAAACAAAACAAAAAAAAAAACCAAAAACCAAAAAAAAAGCAGAGGATGAGCAGAAAAAAAAAAAAAAAGTTCTTGATCCTGATTTGGGTTTATTTTTTGGAGAAAATAAAACCAGAGCAGTGCTTCATACAGACTTGCAGCACAGGTGCAGCCCTAATTTAAAATTAATTTCAATTAATACGTGTTTCCTGAAAGAATTCCCAGCAATGCTTGTCGGAGGATTCGATCTGTGTATCTTCATATTTCCAATTCATTAATTATGTTAATGATTTATCTAAACCCGCTCAAATGGGACGTCTCACCGTGAGCAGTTTGTTTTAAAATATGAAATAATATTAACTATTAATAATATTAATATTGAAAGGGGCCATTGGGGTTTTTGGCATTTTTCCACTGAAGTGGCTTTGGGTTGGTTTCTTGTGCGTTTGGGTTTGTAATTCCATTTCCAATCGTGGTATTAATTGGGTGATAAAAATATCTGTAAAAATAATACGAGATTAAACAACTTGAGACGAGCAGGGTTCTGTACAGATTGATAGAAACCCAAGGAAAGGAATTTTTAAATTTTTTTTTCCATGGCTCTCTCCTAAAGCTGAGGAAAACTGGGGAAGAACCCTCCAGAACAGGATTTATTTTAATAAAAACTCTTGGAATTCTGCAGTGTCAGAATTTCCAGGGAGGGTTTTTAATGCCTTTCCTCAAAGGAATGACACCCAAACGCCAAAAAACCCAAAATATTCCTCATATTTCCCACACAAAGCCAAATCCTGAATAAAATCTCCCGACAGAAGGAAGGCTCGGCCGAAGGATTGGTCTCATTTTAATCGGAATATCCACAGATTTTGATGGAATGATACAAAGCAAAACTCGGGGTACAGATGAACAATCCGCTAGCACGAACCACCTAATGACGACCACTGCAGAAAAAAATGACATTTTCACACGTCGGTACGGGTGGGGTCGGGGCTGGAAAGGACCAAAAATTAAAAAAAAAAAAACCAACCCCAAAAAAACAACCCTGGGGTTGTGGTTTATTTGTCGTGGTGAGTTCTCTGCTTCACCAAAACCTGCTGCGTTTCTGGCTGCCAGGAAGGAAATAGAAAAGAGGAAAATGTGCTTTTTTTGGGGTTTTTTTTTGTGTGTTCAGAGCCAGTTTTTTGTCCTTTTCTCCTGCTCCAGCTCGTCCCCACCAGCCTTTCTCCTGGGTTTTTTGAAATCCTCTAAAAAAAAGAGGATTGGGTTCTTTAAAAACCTTTAAAACGTTTGTGTGGGGGGAAAAAAAATAAAAAAAGAAATGGAAAAATTGCCATGAGGGAAGCTCTAAATATCCACTCACATTTACACAGCGCTGGACAGGAGGGAAAAAACCCCCCAAAAATGGGATTAATTTACTCCAGTGGAATCCAGGAGTGCCTTCCTTGGGAACCAGAATAAAAATGACTGGATAATCCCAAATCTGTGTGGAAAAAGAAAAGTTGGAGATGAGGAGAGCCTGGGATAAATCCTCAGAGAGAGAGGAAGGGAATTCCTGCTCTGGAGTCGAGGGTTCAGGAAGAAATCGGATTTTTCAGGCTGACGTGGAGCAGATTGAGATCCGGCCACCGAACGCACAATGAGGAAAAATCCCGCGATTTTGGTCAATGTGGGCGTAAAAGAACAATTTCTGCAGCTAAAATGTGGCTTCAGCTTGGCCAGGAAAGGGGAAAAAAATCTGAAGAAAAGTCAAACCAGCTCAGAAACCGCTCGATAAAATCCATCAATGGAAATCTCGATCCTCCAGGGATGGTTTGGTTTTTTTTTTGAGGCAGGAACTTGGTGAACCGTTGGGACACCGAGCAGTGCAGCGGGTATTGCTCAAGGCATGAAGTTTTATTTCATTTTTATCCTTTAAACATATTTATATATTTATAGACTGCTCAAAGTCCGGCTGGAAATGCGCTTTTTTTTTTTTTCCCCGTCCAGCTGAGATTTCTCACTCCACCTTTGGGACAAAGACTTTTATTTTTTTTTTTTTTGTATTTCCGTCCAAAAATTTGCAGCTTTTTGTATTGCAGTCAACACCTAAAACCACGGCTTGAAATAAGTTAATTAATTATTTTTAATAATTAATTACTTTTTAATTAATTATTTTTAAAATTTTTTTTTTCTTTGCTACGAAATGCACTTTTTTTTTTGGGGGAGGGGGGTGTTTCTCATTTCTCCTTGACGGGGCTGCACGTTCTTCTGTGTGTTGAAAAAAAAACCATAAAAACATTTTATCCACGTGTCCATCCATCCATCCATCCATCCATCATCCATCCATCCATCCATCCATCCATCCATCCATCATCCATCCATCCATCCAGGAACGTCGACCCCACGCGCTCATTAAACCCTGTGGAAAATTAAAATCGCTCGGAGTGCTCCAGCACAAAGTGCACTTTTTGAAACGAAAAAACAAACAAACATCAGTTCCGAGAGGTTAAAAATTGACTTTTGGACGGAAAAACAACCGGCGAAGGGAAATTGGGGCTCTGCCCTTTCCCCAACTGAAATTCCCCTTGCTCTGATGGAATCACTTGGGAAAAAATTGCGAAGTTTCGTTGTCAGATCTGCTCATTCTGTACATATATATATTTTTTTTTTTTTTTTTTTCTTTTTTAAGAGCAGGCAGAGTGGTTTCGGGGAGGAGTTAAAGAACCAAAAATCCCATTTTGCTGGGGGCAGACTGCTGAGCATCCAGAGCCCTCACGGGGAAGGAGGTTGGGATTCTTTATCTCCCACATCCGTGTTTTCCACGGTAATTTTGAACTTTTTTTTGACGCACGAAAGCTTTTTATTGTCGGGTTTTGAACCCGTCACCCAAAGTTTTATCCGCTTTATTCCTCTTATAATTGCGAACTCCCCTCGCGGTGCCCAGCGTGGGTGGCGCCCTCCAAGCTGATGGATTTTCTCTCTAAATCCATAAAAACAAAGGAAAAAAATAAAAAAAAAAGAAGGAAAATCTGCTTGAAGCGTTCTCGGTGAAGTCACAAACTCTGGGCCCACGAGGAGCTTTGTGATTGTTCACAGGCAGAATTAAAATCGATTTTAATCAGCAAAGTCCTTCCTCCACCTCCACCTGGACAGACCTGGTGGGAGGGATCTGGAAATTTGGGAATTCCTGGCTGCTGCTTCTGCCTCCAGACAGGGCTGGGAGCTCAGGACGCGTCACCTGGAATAAACCTGAGCTCCACAAAGCCTTGGAGGGCTCCTCTTCCCTCGGAGCACAGAATTCCTTGTAAAATTCCGGGTTGGTTTGGGTTGGGAAGGATGATAAATCCCACCCCTGCCACGCCTCCCGTGATCCCAGCGTGCTCCAAGCCCCTCCAGCTCGGAATATTTTGTCGATAATTGGTTTATAATGAGCTCGTTTGGTGGTTTTTTGGGGGTTTTTTTTTTAATGTGGAATGTTTTTTTTCCATCTTCGGCTTCCCACGCAAAGGTGCGGGCAGGAAAATCCTCCCGTGTGAGAAGAACCTCTCCAATGAGAATTGAGGCTAAAAAAGAACTTTTGGTGCTTCCTTGGAGCATCCAGGGGATCCAGGATCTCATCCAGGGTGGTTTTGTTGGCTGAAAGGAAGGGAAAAAAGCAGCTTTGTGTGTCCAGAGGATCCACCTTGAGGAAAAATCTGTGAGAATTCTCCTTGAAGCGACAAAAGGGGCAGGAGGGAATTCTCCATCTGCAGGGGTTTGAGAGGGGTTTTACCTGCTCGTGGAATTCCAGGGAGGCTTGGAATGGTTTGGAGAGAACTCAAATCCCATCCAGTGCCACCCTGCCATGGGCAGGGACATCTCCCACCGTCCCAGGCTGCTCCAAGCCCTTGGACACCTCCAGGGATCCATCCTGAGGCCATCCAAGCTGGCTCTGGCTCTGAAATCAGGATTTTCCAAAGAATTTTGTCCAGATTGTTGTTCCTTAATTTCCTTTTCCTTCTCCTTTGCTCACGGAATCCTCGCGAGTCCAAAATCCGAATTCCAGGGGTCGAGGTCGCATCTGCCCCTCTCCAGGAGCCAGCCTTGCGTCCGTGGGGATATTCCAGGCAGGAATGCCGACGGATGAGGGAAAATCCCAACATTTCAGCAGCTCCTGGGAGGCACCAGCAGCGAGGGATCGTCCACGGAGACGGAGACAAGGCGTGGAAAACTCCCCGTCCCTAAGGCTCCTTCCGAACCCAAACCCTTTGGGACGTGCAGGGGAAGGTTCTGGGGGGCGGCCACTCCGTGTGGGATCCATCCAGAGAGCCTCGGACACCGGGATGGGACAAACCAGGGGAAAAAAAAAAATGAAAAAAAACTCCTGGGATTTCCTCATGGGATTGAGGAACTGGAGGTGCTGCCGAGGCCGTGGGTGCTTGGTCTCCTCAGGGAGGAGCTCATCCTGGCTGTGACAAGGAGGGAAAAGCTTTTCCCGTTGCCTGGAGTTGTTATTTCTGGGGCTGGCAGCTTTTGGGGTGTCCTGGAGGGACCTGGGGGTGCAGCCCCAAAAATGCAAAAGGGGCTCCACGCCGGCCAGCAGCGAGTGGAGGGGAGGATTTGTCATTTAAACCAAAAATAAATTCTCTATCTGGGCTGGGCATCCGCGGACTGGAGGATGCTCTTGGCTTACTATGAGGATACACAGTGAGTATCTGCACTGTGCTCTCCACAGAGCATTCCTGAAACGCCAGAACCTGTCCCGAAAAGTGCTGATCTTGCTTCGTTTTCTGGGGTTTTGTTTGGCTTTTTTCGTGATTTTTTTTTTTTTTTTTTCCCTTAAAGAAAAGCAATTTCCCGAAATGTTAAAGGACTTTGCATCTTGGAGGCAGAGGAGGCAGGCTCCAGGATTTCCAGGACTTGCAAGGAGGTGGTGGCAAGGTCTTGTCCCCAAAGGTTGAGGTGGGTGACTGCCAGGCTGCTCCTTCTCCCGCTCCGTGCTGCTCCCACTCAGGACATGCTGGGCACGAAAAAAGAGAGACAGGAGGGGATTTTCAGGCAGCAAAATGAGATAAAAAATGTTATTATTGCCACCACATCAACAAAATAAATTTAAAAAAAGAGTGGGTTTGGGTGAAATGGTTCACAAAGGTGAGTTGGGGACACGGGTGGGCAGAGGGGACAATGCCTGGTGCTCATGGGTCACAGAAGCCACAGAATCTGCCCCAGACACACGAACAGCTCAAACCTGGTTTCCTGATCCTCTGCTGGGGGCACGGGCCTGCTGCAAAGAGAGGGCAAAATGAGGGAATCTCCAGCACGAAGAAATCCCCCCTCTCTGCCCTGAGCTCCTGGGTATTCCTTGGAATAATCCAGCCTCATCCAGTGGATTTTGCCCTGTTCCCCCGCAGGAATTAGAATGAGAAGAGAGTTTGTGTCACTCTGGTCAGGGCCAAACCCAGCCTATGTTATCCTGGTGAGGGATTTTGTCTTCCAAACCCCTCCAGAATTTCCCTTCCCTACAGCTCCAGCCTTTATCAGCTCCTGAACACTCTGGGAATGTCCTGTTGGATCCCATGGGGTTGTTCTCATCCCCAGAGACTGTTCAAGGGGAGGATAAATCAGAGGGTCCTTACCTTTCCCTCTCAGCCATGTCCTGTTTCTCCTCTGCCCTGTAAACACAAATCCCATTGGGAATCCATCCCCCAGTGGGCAGGAGGGAGACCCCGGTGCCTTTCTGGGGTGATGGATGGGCCTTGGAGAGGAGCCAATCTCCATCTCATCCCATCCCATCCCATCCCATCCCATCCCATCCCATCCCATTATCCCATCCCATTGTCCCATCCCACCCCATTATCCCATCCCATCCCATCCCATCCCACCCCATCCCTCCCCAAATCCATCTTTTACCTCTCTTTCCTGGCCTTGATCCTCTCTTCTTCGTATCTGCAACAAAGATAAAACGTCGATTAAACAAATAAAGTTGATAAAACCAAGGTTAAATCCTTTAAATGCTGCTGGGCACTCCCAGTCCCGTTCAGTGTTTGCAGAATCTCCGAGCTGCCACAGCCTGAGCCTTTTCCTTGGGTTTGCCCCAGGCTGGGCCTTCCCAATCCATGGATTTTTCCAGGCAGGATTTTGTGCTGCCCCTCCCCGGAGCCCCCCGGGGGTCCCCTCTGGCACTCACTGGAGGACGCAATCCGGGATCTGCACGTGCTCCATGGGGATGAGCTGCTCCAGCTCCTCCAGGCTGTGCACGTACTGGATCTTATTGATGAACTTCACACTGGCACAGAGAGAGAGAGAGAAGCACTGACCCCCAGGGGCTCCTCAAAACACCTCTGGGGGTGTCACTGGAAGGGTCTCAGAGACGCAGGACAGGTGGCAGCTTCGCCTGGGTCACCCCTGGCTAAAGGGAAAATTAAAATGTGATTTGTGAGGTTAAACCCCAGGGAAGGGTTGGGGCTGTGCCAAGGGGTTGGGATGGAGATCAGGGGAAGGTTCCTCAGGGAATGGGCACAGCCCTGAGGCTGCCAGAGCTCCAGGAGCCTTTGGGAAATGCTCCCAGGGATGCCCAGGGTGGGATTGTTGGGGTGTCTGTGCAGGAACAGGGGCTGCACTGGATGATCCCTGTGGGTCCCTCCAAACTGAGGCTATTCCATGATCCAAACTGAGCCCATTCCATGACCCAAACTGAGCCTATTCCATGACCCAAACTGAGGCTATTCCATGACCCAAACTGAGCCTATTCCATGACCCAAACTGAGCCCATTCCATGACCCAAACTGAGCCTATTCCATGACCCAAACTGAGCCTATTCCATGACCCAAACTGAGCCTATTCCATGACCCAAACTGAGCCTATTCCATGACCCAAACTGAGGCTATTCCACGACCCAAACTAAGCCTATTCCATGACCCAAACTGAGCCTATTCCACAACTCTGTGATCCCAATCTTCCCACCCCAAACCCCTCTGAGGCTGGGGAAGTGGTGCCCACCTGATGAAGGGTCTGGAGATGGCCAGCACGGTGCGGATGAACCACGACGGGTGCACGATGATCAGCGCCTTGAGGTTCTTCCTCAGCCTGGGGACAAGCCAGGGCACAGAGTGTCACATCCCAAGGAGCTTTCCCAAACTCCCCAGGGTCCTGACAGGTGTTGTGGTGCTGCCCAGCCTCAGCTGGGTGTGTCCACCCACAGAAAATCCCTCGGGAAGCTCATCCCAGCTCTGCAGGAGACGGGAGCGCTGCTCTGCTCGGCTCTCTGGAAATATCCAATATCCAAATATCATAAAGCAAAATATTCCAAGGCCGGGTTGGACAGGGCTTGGAGCAAGCTGGGGTAGTGAAACTGTCCCTGCCCATGGCAGGGGAGGGGAAGGAGAGGATTTTTGAGGTCCATTCTGGCACCTGGTGGGTGTAAGGAACGTGGGACTGGGTCAGACTCATTCCTGTCGAAGAATATCTGATTTTCCTTTGAATTCTAGGATGGGAAGAGGCCTGGGAATGACAAGGAGGTCCCAGCACCGGGACTCTCACCTTCTGTCGATCATCTGGTAGCATTTCTTCAGCCAGCCCAGGCCTGGCATCCTCCTGCGGGGCGTGGCCCCGTTCAGGTACACGATCATGTAATCCTCGGCCACCAGCAGCTCCAGGCTGCTGATCACGTACCTGCCAGGGGGTGACCAACAGGGACCCAGATCAGACCCCAGAAACATCCTTTAGATGTGTCACCCTCAAACAGCTCCAGACCCTGTAAATCTTGGGAGAGGTTTGGTGTCCCGGGGTGTCCCTCAAGGATCAGCAGTTTGTCCCCTGATGGACAACCCCAGCCCCATCTGGGGTGGGTCCATCCCAGGCATAATTAACTGGAATATTTGAATGGTTGTGCTCGTTGGACTCGGAGCTGGGGCCGGTGTCCCACCCACCGGTGGGAGTGCTGGCCTTGGATCCAGGCTGCTCCCAGCTGAGATTCCTGGTGTTCCATGAATCCCCTCCCCGTCCTGGCCCTCCCAGGGCTCTGCAGGCACTCACAGGAAGAGGTTTTCCATGATGTAGTGATAATCTGCCAGGTTGCTGTCCGGGAGGTAGCAGGCGGCGAAGACGATGATGGCGTTGAGACCTTCCCCATAATATCCTGGCGAAAAAACCACAGGTGACACTTTCCAGGGAAAGATGGGAAAAACAGCACTGGGATTTGGTCCTGGGGTGGGTTTTGTGTCTCTGCTCAGCTCCAGGTGAGCGTTTTTCTCTTCAGGCCTCTCTCACTGAGGTTTCCTCCTGGTTTTGGGGTTCAGAGAAGGAATTTTGGGGGTTTAAAGCTGCGTTGTTGCTTGGCTTGGCTTGGATTTTGGGAACAGATCTCACTGCACGTGTGTGGACCCTGGGGCACTTCAGGGACTGCTGTAGAACCCTCCAGATGTTAATTCCACAATGACCAAACATTTTTAGCACCATCTGAGCACTTTTGATACCAAAAACCCAGATTTTTTTCCCCCTAAACAGGGTCCAGCCAACCTCGGCGTCCCCTCCAGCGTGACACAGGAGGGACAAAAGCCCCCCAGGGAGCCAGGCCGTGCTCACCTCCGTGGGTCACCACCCTCATGTAGGGTTTGATCATCTGCAGGTCGATCCTGTGCTCCTGCTCGCCGATGATGACGGTTCTCCAGAGGCGGCCGTTGGTGGCACTGCCATCCTCTGTCCCCCCGTCCCCAAACAGGTCCGCGCTGTCCCCGGGCATGTTCTTGGCCGTGGCCACGGGGGTGTCATCTGGGGAAGGGACAAAGGGGTTCTGCCTTGAAGGGGATGTGGGAAGAGCTTTGGTAACCCCAAGGATGATGCTCTGTTCATATTTCACCCCCAGCCCTGATCTGTGTGAATTTAGGGGTTTTAACCTTGTCCAAATATTAGAGAAATTACTTTAAAATCTCCCTCTGCTTATCAGCCTTCAGCTGCTGGCGATGAATTGTGTCAAAAGACTTTAAAACGAGGCTAAAAACCACCCCAACACCTGGAAATGTTCACCCAGCCTTTTACCTTCCCATTCCAGCTCGTTCCCGTTCCCCAGGAACTCGAGGGAATCTGTCTCATCGGGAGTCTCAATATCATCCACGTTAATGTCCAGGTCATCTGGCGTGTCCAGAAAGTCATCAGAGAGGATGGAGCCCTCGCTCTGGTCCAGGGAAATGTTGATTTCGGGTGCAACCAGCGTCTTCCTCTTCCGATGGGCCCCGTTAAAGTTCAAAGTGTTGGGGGGAGCTGGAGTTGAAAGGAAAACTCCTGGATCCACTGAGCAAGGCATCATCGTGGATAATTCCAGGATGGAATCTGGATCTGGATCCCTCAGGGGGGTGGATCAGGACTGGATGGAAGTGCCCCCACCCCTGAGACCCCACTTTCCTCCCCCAGCTCCTCAGGAAAATGTGAACAGCTTCAAACCCCTGCTGCTTTCCTCTCCCATGTGAGAGGGTTTGTTTTTTGGGAAATCCAAGGTTTTCTCCCTGCCTGGCTGCTGCCCGGTTTTCCTCTGGCCTCTGGGGAAGGTTGGTACTTACAGGACGTGGTCTCGTCTTCCGTGGGGCTCCCCAGGGACTCCATCCCCGTCTCCTCTGGGAGAGGCCTGCAGGACACCAGGGAAAAACACAGCAGAGAGCAGGGAGGGTGTTTAGGAGAAAGTCATTCCCAGAGGATGGAGGCAGCAGGGAGAAAACACCAACGGGGGCACGGAACGGGGAGAAATCCGGGAATTTTCGGGATGAGGATGGGCCGAGGTGGCTGTCCAGCAGCGCCGCGACACAGGAAGGGAGGTGACAACGGCGACAGCATCCAGCCCAGCTCCTCTTCCTGCTGCCATGACACCGGGGCCACCAGCCAAATTAAACCCTATGAATATGTAGATTAAGGGATAATCCTCTGCTGCCGGTCATTGTATATTTATGAGAGCTGAGCACCCCATCAAAGGCACCCCCGGGGGCTGCCCGGACACTCCGGAGCAGTCGGAAAAATCCCTCTGTCCCCTCCAGCTCCTCCTGCTCCTGTCCCCATCCAGACCCGGGGGTTGTTGATCCGGGAGCTGGCGCCTGGCACGGTTTGGTGACACGGGATGGAAATGGGGAGGGGAGGGGGCAGCAGCTGCTGAGTACGTGCGGGATCTGCCTCAGCCCTGGATCCGGCTGAGGACAGCACCCGGCAGCCGGAGGGGAAGAAAAAAATCCTTCCTTACCTTCCCCAGGGCTGCCGCAATCGCCGCCTGCCGCGGAAATCCTCCCGACCCAACGCGCTCGGCCCCGGATGCCGAATGCGGGGGGCGCAGCACTTTTCCTGGGGGTCGGGCGGGGGGCCCCGCTCTGCTCCGTGCCCGGCCCCGATGCGCTGTGCCAGCCCCTGCTCGCAGGGAGGGAGCGGGGACGGCGGGATGAAGGGATGGATGCGGGGATGGAGCGGGGATGGAGCAGGGATGGATCGGGGAGGGAACAGGGATGGATCAGGGCTGGATCAGGGATGGATCAGGGCTGGATCAGGGATGGATCGGGGCTGGATGCAGGGATGGAGCAGGGATGGATCGGGGAGGGAACAGGGATGGAGCAGGGCTGAATGCAGGGATGGAGCCGGGGATGGATCGGGGATGGACCCGGGATGGAGCAGGGATGGGAAGGATGGGATGGAGCAGGGATGGGAGGGATGGGATGGACCAGGGATGGAGCAGGAATGGGATAGATCAGGGGTGGATCGGGGCAGGATGCAGGGATGGATCAGGGCTGGATGTAGGGCTGGATTAGGGCTGGATCAGGGCTGGATGCAGGGATAGATGCAGGGCTGGATGCACGGCGGGATCAGGGCTGCATACAGCGATGGATACAGCGATGGATACAGCGATGGATGCAGCGATGGATGCAGCGATGGATGCAGGGATGGATGCAGCAAGGGATGCATGCAGGAGTGAGCATGCTCCCTCTCCGCACCGCCCGCTCCTCGGTTACGGCATCCCCGCCCCGGTCCGGCCGAGCGGGGCCGGAGATCAAACCCGGGGCAGCGGCAGCAGCGCGGATCCGCCCGCTCCGCTCCCCCGGCTCCTCCTGGGCCGCCCAGGAGCTGCTCCCGCCGCTCAGGAAATGCTGGGAATGTCGCCCCGTGTCCTCCAGGAGCGGCTGGGTTCTGTTTTCCCGGCCCAGATCTCTGTCTAGGATGAGGATGTGGCTTTTCCTTTTTTTTTTTTTTTTTTTTTTTTTTTTTTTTTTTTTTTTTTTTTTTTCCCTTCCCTGCTTTTCGGGGCAAGATTGCCTAATGGCAGGCAGGCAAAAAATAGCTCTGCAGCAAATCAGCTGCTGGAGAGCTGCTGTCCCACATGCAGCAGCTTCTGCCCTATTATTCCAACGCTTCCAGCGGGGAAGCGGCTGGAAAAGGACAATTTATTTATTTCTATTGCGAGTAGAACGCAGCTGGCCTCCCCTCGTTTGCCCGGGGGCTGTTTGGGCTCTGTCTCGCATCATTCCTGCTCGAATCCCTCTGGAGGAGGCTGCGAAGCTCCTCCCGAGGGCTCCGGCCTCGCTCACATCCCTTTGCCTCTTCCCAGATTTCATTTCCGAGGCATTTTCCCGGGTTTGGTGGTGCTGGGGGTTCTCCAGGAGAAATTTCCCTGGGTGGGACAGAGCTCCCAGGTGATGCTTGGGACGCTGCCGAGGTGTCCCAGAGCTTTATCCCGGATTTTCTAGGGAGTTCTGGGACTCCCTAGACTCCAATATTTTCCGTTCTACACCTGGATTTCCTTTCTGTACTCTCTGAGCAGCCCGGGGCTGCTGGAAGGAGCCCCCACCCTTGGAAGGGAGATGAGTTTTGGGGGGATGAGCCCATCCCAAACCATTCCATGACCCCCCATCCACCCATCCCTTTCTTTTCCACACTTGTCTCTCATTTTTTTTCCCCCCTCCATTAAAACCCAGAGCCTGAGGCTGGCAGAGACCCAGCAGCTCTGGCTCTCCCAGGGGAATAAAACCCACCCTGGGAATGCCAGGGCTGGCTGAGCCCCCCGGGAAGGACAAACCCCGCGCTGTGGGACGGAGCACAGAGGGGCTCACACGGGGCTGCAGCTGGGGCTGGCATCAACAGAGCCAGGCTCATCCCGGGGGAACAGGAGCCCCTTTCTCTGTGCCTGGGAACGCTCTGGGATGCAGCTGCAGAGGGTGGGACAGCGCTGGGAGCCCCCCGGGGCAGCTGCAGCTGCAGCAGGGGATGGGTCTGACCGTGATCCGGGTGCCCAGCAGGACTCAGAGACACATCCCGGAGCTGGCAGCGTTGGAAGGGACCCGTGGAGGTCCCCCAGTGCCACCTCAGTGCCACCCCAGTGCCACCCCAGTGCCCAGGCAGGGTCACCTGGAGCAGGAATGAGGGTTTGGGATGTGCAGGGGGAGAATCCACACCCGCCCCGGGCAGGCTGGAAATGGGAACAAGGCTGGGATTGGGAATTCAGAGCTCATGGGGATGGGGTTTGGCACCTCTGTGCAGCTGCTGGAGTGGCTCTGAGGGTGGGAGGTGTCACTTTGTCACCCCCACACCTTTCCAAGGCTGGAACCCGTTGGGATCCTTTGCTTCCCAATGGGAAATTCCTGCACTGCTCTGCTTGGGAAGGCTCTGCTTGATTCAGAGCTTGGGAAGGAGTCCATAAATTCATAAATCCATAAATCCATAAATCCACCCCCAAATGCATCCACCCACCCTCCATCCCTCTGTGCATCCCTCTATCCATCCTAAACTCCACACCCAGCTCCTTTCCCTCCTTCCCGTGCCCAAACAGGGCTGCCAAAATCGTCCCCAAAAAAATCTTC
>VZSR01003815.1:75826-93842 GCA_013398615.1 Brachypodius melanocephalos | reverse complement strand
AAAAAAAAAAAAAAAAAAAAAAAAAAAAAAAAAAAATTCTATATCCCGCGGGATTTCTCCAAGGGAAAAGCGGGAATTGTGAATTCCCCCCTGGCCTAAGTCTGCTGCTCCTTAAAGACAGGCTCCGGTGGATTTTCCAGAATATTTCAGAATTCTGGTTTGGGTTGGGAGGCACCTTAAATCCCATCCAGGGCCACCCCTGCCATGGGGACAATTCCCACTGTCCCAGGCTGCTCCAGCCTGGCCTTGGACACTTCCAGGGATCCAGGGACAGCCACAGCTGCTCTGGGAATTCCATCCAGGCCCTCCTCACCCTCCCAGCCCGGAATTCCTTCCTGATATCCTACCAAAATCCCAATTTTCCCAGTTTAAAACCATTCCCTGTGTCCTGTCCCTCCATCCCTCATCCCAAACCCCTCTCCAGCTCTCCTGGAGCCCCTTCAGCCTCTGGAAGGTTCTCGTTGCCCCCCATGGGCTCCCTGCTCCAGCTTCTCCAGGTCAGGAGTTGATTTTCTCCAAGGATGGTGATTCCACCGCCGCCCTGCCCTTAAGTAAATAAAAACCCCTAAAACATAAAATTTCTCCTCTGTTAAAAGGGAATTTCTGGGTCTCCCCTCCTGCCCCAGCCTCTTGTCCACTCTGGGAAGAGTCTGGCTCCAATCACTGGAAGCTTGAAATGAAGATGAAACATTTGTTGAGGGGCGAATAAAAGTTATTTTGGGGCCGTTTGAAATTATTTACAACTTGAACCGAGACCAAAAGGAGAATTTTTTGGGGGGATGAAAAGCTGCGGCTTTGTTCGAGATACGCTTGAAATTAAACGCTTCGCCTTTTATTGAGCTGGGGCATTTCCCAGTTGAAATCTGCCTGCCTTTAATTAAAAAAAAAAAAAGCAGGGGGGGTGGATCGTAAGAGCTTTCAAAGATGCATTTGCAAACCCAGAAATGTTTTATTTTTGGGGAGAACAAGATGTTTTCATTGACTCCACTTAAGGGGAGAAAATAAAAAAAAAACCACAGAAAACAAACCCAGTTTTGCTGGGAGAAATGGGAAAGTTTCATTCTGGGTTGGCCTAAGGAGGGAAAAATCTTGCTTTTCCTAATTTTTTTTTTTTTAATCTAATCTCTAAAGGCCAGGGGCAGGGTTGGAGAAATCCCTGGGAGTGTCCAAGGCCAGGCTGGATGGGGTTTGGAGCAAGCTGGGATTGTGGAGGAGGAGAACCACGGCCACCTCCCATCCTTGGGACGAGGATTTTGGGGATGAAAATTGACCCTGGACAGCGAAAACAGCGGGTGGGCGTTACTTGACCCCCCCCAATTTTCAATTTAAAGCCTTAAATCAGACCTCAAAAAGCATCTGGGAGAGATTCTGGCCCTGAGCTGTTCAAGCTGGTGTTTATTCCAAGTGAAAGCACTCGTGATAAGGGGGCACCGTGGCACGACCCGCTCCTGGGGTTTATTTACATCTCATCAAGGAGCAAAACCTCACCCCCACCCCGGTGATCAGCACCAAATCCTCCCTCCCCCGGGCCTTTTGGGCTTTTTTGGGCAGGAGAACACAGGGAAAAGCTGTCCAGGGAGTTTCTCCGAGGTGTTTTGGCTGCCCCCGGCTCGGGGTGGGGATTGTTTGGTGTGGAGGTGGCCGTGGTGAGCAGGATCCCGTCCACACCTGCTCGGGGTGGGGCTGGCAGTGCAGGGATGAACATTTTGGGGGAGTTCCTCGTGTTTTCAGTCTCTCCAGGACGTCTCCAGCTCCTGTGGTCTTTGTTCTGTTCTCCGGAGGGGGACAGGTGGAAGAGGGAATTCTCCAGAGCTGAGGGAACATCATCCATGAGCTGGATCTTGTCCTGGGATCTGTCAGAGGAGCCTGGGGGGTGTTAGAGCTGATTTGGGGGTCCCCCACTCTGTCCTGGCTCTGTTTGAAGCCAGGTGTAGCTGGGCTTGTCCAAATCCCACCAATTCCGATTCCAGGCTGGGTTTTTATCCGTGGAATGTGCCGAGCTGGAAGATGATCCTCAAGGATCCGCAGCTCCAACTCCTGGCCCTGCACAGGATCAATTTTTGGGGTCAATTCCTTCCCAGTGGAGGGGGAGAGGAGCCTTGTGCCAGGGTTTGTCCTTGTCCCCTTGTGCCAGGGTTTGGCCTTGTCCCCTGGCTGTTGTCCCCTCCTGGGACCAGCCAGAGGGGCTGGAATGGGAGAGGCTGTGGGATTGGGGTTGGGATTTGGGTTGGGTTTGGGTTTGAGATTGGGATTGGGGTTGGGTTTGGGTTTGGGTTTGGGTTTGGGGTTGGGATTGGGGTTGGGATTGGGGTTGGGATTGGGTTTGGGTTTGGGGTTGGGATTGGGTTTGGGATTGGGGTTGGGATTGGAGTTGGGATTGGGGTTGGAATTGGAATTGGGGTTGGGATTGGGTTTGGGATTGGGGTTGGGATTGGGGTTGGGTTTGGGTTTGGGATTTGGGTTGGGATTGGGATTGGGGTTGGGGTTGGGATTGGGGTTGGGATTGATCCCTTTGCAGGGGCTGAGGTGTTTGGTCTTCATGGGGAGCTGTTGGCCACGTCAAACACTCAGAGCCGTGAAATCATGGAATTGTTCAGGTTGGAAAAGCCCTCTGAGGTCATGGAGCCCAACCATCAACCCAGCACCAAACCGTGTCCCCACGTGCCACATCCACGTTTTTTTGGCACTTCCAGGGACAGAGACTCCCCCACTGCCCTGGACAGCTCTGCCAGCCCCTGGCCACCCTTTTCGGTGAAGATCTTTTTTCCCCAATATCCAATCTAATGAAGAATTTTTTTTTTTTCCCTCACACCTCATCTCCTGGAATTATCCAATCTTTCTCCTCAAAACCACCCGGTGCGAGGTGATTCCTGTCCCCTGAGATGCTCCAGCTCCTCCTGGAAGCCGACAGAGCCTGGCCAGGAGCTGCTTTTACTCTCCTGTTTTATTATCTCCCCATAAACATTTATTCCTGCTGCTCTTCCCGAAGCTCACGGCGATAAATCCCGCTCCCAGCCCCGAGCAGGGACGGACATCCCTGGATTTGGGATTCCCGGGCTGCCCCAGCCGCCTTGACATTGAGGTGGGAAGGGTTAATTAGGGCTCTGCTCTGCCTCCCCTGATTAATTCCAGCCAGGTGTCCACGGGCTCAGGTCTTAAAACAACAACAGCTCAAGAATCTGGGAACACTTAGCCAGACCTCAGGCTGCAATTCCAAGTATGGATAAATATTTGCACCTCCGTGGCCGTGAGACACCTTGGAGATAGGAAAGGGGATGGCTGGGGGGGTTCTTTCCGAGGGAAAAGATGGATTTCCTGGGGAGCAGCTCCGCCTGGGTGGTCTTGGGGGAAGATCCCGGGGTTTTGGGGATCGAAAAATTTGCTGTCACAACGGGGAGTGAAATAGAAATTTTTTTTTTTTACTATATTTAGGTCTGAGTTAAGTTATATTTTAATATTCTGTTGATGTTAAGAGTAATTTCTGTGTGGTTCAGTTTGAGTTTGGGCCCTGTTAAGTGTTAAATCTAAGTTTTAGTTTTTATTTTTAAAGTTTAAGCGATGATAGGTTTAAATTCTATTAATTCGGAGTTTTTTACGTGTAGGTTTTATGGAGTTCATGCGGAATAATTGTGTTTGCTTTCAGAGCAGGGCAATCCGGGTCTCCTTCATCCCTGGGAAATCCAAGGAATTCCGTAACCTGCTCTTCTGCACCTTTAATCACAGAATCAGGTTGGAAAACACCTCTGAGATCATCCAATCCCACCATCCAACAGCCCTGCTGGTGCTCCCCTGATAATTTTTTTTTTAAATTAAAAAAAAATATTATTTCTTTAAAATATTTTAAAATATTTTTTTAGCCTTTTTTAAAATTTTATTTTCTGTGTTCGGATCTGCAAATCTCACGGGCACCTGCAGGTCTGACCCTCACCTCGGTCAGTGAAGACAGAATTAAAACCCACCCCAGGGCTGTGATTGACTGGATCCAGGGATGTCTGGGCTGCAGAATCCAAATTATTTGGGCAAATAAAGAACCTCACGAGAGGGCTCTTCCCTCCAGAGTGTGCTGGAGCTGTTCTGCCCCTCTGGGGAGCCTGTGCTGTATTAAAACCCTTGTAAGAACTTCACAGGCATTTCCACATTCAAGTCATCATCATAAACCACACTCCAGAGCGAAGTATTTATGAATTATTTGACTTAAAGTAGGGGGGAAATTTAAAAAAAAAAATATAAAATAATAAAAAAGTAGACGAAGAAAAGACCTGGGCTGAATTAATAGCTCCGGGAGAACCATAAATTGAGAGGAATCGTATTGCACGGGGTAATTCTGTGCGTGCAATAAAAGCGACGTTTATGGCCCCGCTGCCTAAATTTGCTTTTGGATGCTTTTTGAAGCAAAGAGCTTTGGGGATAAAAAAAACCCAAAAAAACCCTAAAAAACCTTATAATTTTTCTCCTTTCATTTTTATATTGCCTGGAAGAGAAACAGCCGGTACGGCTGGGTTGGAGTGAGGGAATGGGGTGGGAGCGCCGGGAATTCAGCCCTGGAGCAGGTGAGGAGGGAGAGGAGGGAGAGGAGGAAGAGCAGGAGGAAGCTCCAGGACCCAGGGGAGATGCTCAGCTCCCTCCGAGCCCCCTCCAGGTTTTGGTGGCCACGTGGCTTCCATTCCATGGGGGGACAATAAATAAATTAATTGTCAGCATTCCCAAATCCCTGCTGAGGGATCGGCGAGTCCAGGGCTGTTCCTGGGAGCTGTTCTGGAAGGCAGAGGGATGGAAGGTTCCTCTCCCCTCCTTTCCCAACCTCAGGGATGCTTTTCCAGGGGGATGAAGGGCCGGGATTCATCATTCAGGGATACCTGGGACAGGCTGGGTTCATCCCAAACCTCCCTCCACCGCGATGGGAAAGAAGGAAAAGGATCGGAGAGACTCAGCCCTTTAGGAAAACGGGACAAAACTCCCACCACACCCCTAAAAACTGTTCACGGGTGACGGGGAAGGATTTGCAGCGCTGAGGGAGAGCGGAGCTGGTTCGGGATGCGGCTCTGAGGATGTCGGGGATGATCCGCTCAGCTGCACCTTCCCCGCAGCTGGGGAGGGCCCGGATCTGCCGGGAAAACGCTCTGATTCAGGCAGCAGGAATGCAGACTCCATCCCTCCTCGGTTCGGGGTGGGTTTTATTTTTTCTCCTTTCTTACACACCAGCATCAGGCAGAGCCACCCCAGGCGAAGCTCGTAAATCCCGGCCAGGACCCCCGGGGGTCCCTTCCCTCTGTGGAACCATCAAATCCCTCCCAACAGGTTTTTAATGGGCGAACCGGAGGCTCGAAGGTTCCCTCGGGGACATCTGCTCGCAGGGAGGCTCTGGCTCCCATCCCTGGGATTTTCCCTCCTGGAAGGGCTCAGGGGTTGTGGCAGCCACATGGAGCGAGCTGGGAGCTCCATCTGCTCCCCTCGGGCTGGGGATGGGTGCTGGGGATGTTTCCCCATTCCCCAGGGAGGTGTCACAGGCGAGGAGTGAGTAACGGCTGAGGAGAAGCCACGGGAATTCCTGGAAAACCGCTGGAATCGATCAGCTGCGGGTGGAGGCGCCTTGGTGTCTCTTGGCTTCGAAATTTTTCAGGTTACGAATTCGCAGCTTGAGGTGGAGATCTCCTCCTGGGCTGTGGGATTCCCCGAAATATCACTGCTGGAGACAAGAGCATCACCACCACCACCACCATCATCATCATCATTATCATCATCACCATCACCATCATCACCATCACCATCATCACCATCATCATCATCATCATTATCATCATCACCATCATCATCATCATCATCATCACCATCATCATCATCATCATCATCATCACCATCATCATCATCATCATCATCATGGAATCTCCTGAGCTGGAAGGGATTCACAGGGAGTGGGGATCCTGCCACAGGCTGGATTTGATCTTGCAGGTTTTTTCCCAGCCTTCATGATCCCACAGTTCTGTGATTTTTCAGTCCTCACCGAGCTCTGGTTCCAGAAAAGAGATTAAATTAGAAAACAGGTTAAATTAGAAAAGAGATTAAATGTGAAAACAGATTAAATGTGAAAACAGATTAGAGAACGGATTAAATTATAGAACAGATTAATCCTGGCACTGAAGCTGTGAAATTGGGATAACACAAAGCTGGACCCCCTGGGCTGGGACCCTCCGTGGCTTCATTAATGAGAGGAACCAAAAATTAACACCGAGCAAGCTGATTTCTCGTGGCTGCTGCTGGAAAAAAAAAGTTCAGCCTGGGGAACTTTTTAACCTTCAACCAGACATTTCCAGGTCTGGGTTAAATTACTCCTCCACAGGCTGTCATTAGAGAATAAAAGGAGCAGGTAATTTTAAACATTTTTGAACAATTGCCCAGATTATTTTTTTTTTTAAAGAAGAAATCTCTGTGAGCGTTCATGGACGAAGAGAGGAACCCGGGGCTGGAATGTTTTGATTTATGAGAGGGGCTGGGGATGCCCGGGGAAGGAGCAGGTCCTTGGACAGCGGCCACAGCAGCGAGGGAGGCTTGAAAGCCCCGCCGAAATCTTTGCGGTCAGAGGCTTTCACTGCTGCTCTGATCCCTCTCCCATTATCAAAAGGAGCCCAAATTCCTTCCTGATGACACGGAGAAGTCCAGCTGATGGCTTCAGGGTGAGAGGGTCCTGTGGGGTTTGTTTTTTTGGGGGGGAGAGGAATTCCGTGCTGAGGTGACTCGTGGAGGTTCCTGCAGCCTGCAGAGCTCAGGATGTTGGTTTATTCTCGCTTTAGACGCGGCTGTTGAACCACAGAACCCCCGGATGGCTCGGGAGGGACCTGAAATTTCTTCTCATCCCACCTCCTGCCATGGACAGGGACACCTTCTGCTCTCCCAGGTTGCTCCAAGCTCCAGCCAGCCTGGCCTCGAAGGCATTTTGGAGGGGTAAAACAACTTCCTTGTCCATGACACATTGTGCAGAGCAGCTGCATCCCCCAAATTGGAAGAGAAAACCCCAAAGAGCAGCTCAGTGTGGAGCCAGGGCTGTTTGGAGCTCTCACATTTTCCAAGGATGGGGAATAAAGTGGGAAATGAGACACGTCATGTGCTCTGCTCCTCTCTGAGCTCGCCAAACCTCCAAAAAACCCAGGAAAACCTGACCTCTGGAGAGGGCTGAGCCTGCCCAGCGGTGGGAGAAGAAGCAGGAGCAGCATCTTGACCCGGTTTGGGGAGAGAAGAGCGGCAGGATCAGCGCCGGGACCTCGCTGCGCTGACTCCAGGCTGGGGCAGAGCTCCAGACACCCCGGGCTGGTGTGAACGAGGCTGGAGGAGGATCCCGGGGGGAACAGGGGGGGGGATTCTGAACCACCCCCACCACATCTGCAGGGAGGCTGTGGCTGCCTCCGAGCCGCAAATACACAAATTTCCCCCTGCGAGGAGGGGTTTTTTTTGTGTTCTCTCAGCTCTGCCTGGCTGCAGCCCCCCCCAAACACCGGGAGGGGTGAGCTGGGCAGGGTCTGGCACTGGCAGCTTCTCCCCGGAGCGGTGCAGAGCAGGCTGAGGCACCGGCAGCCACAGGAAGGTGTTGGTTTCTTATCTTTTCTTCATTTTAGAGCCGGGGTTAACACACTGGAGTTGCAGTTTCACGTTTGGGCTCAGTGTTTATTAATTCTTGTCTATATTCTTATCCATATATTATCTATATATCTATATCTATATATTTTCTTATCTATATTACAGACTGTGAGCTCTAACCAGCAAGGTGGAAAATGGAGTTTTTTTCTAACTCTTCCCAAGGTTATTTAAGCACTGATCACCCAATAATGAGGTGACACCCATATTATTTATGCTTTTTACCCAATAATTGACCATCCAAGGCCTGCAATGCAGAGCCTTTCACCCAATTAGAAAAAAACACCCAAAACTAAGAACAAAGTGAAGAAGAAGGGCTCAGACAACGCCTCAAATCCTCCATATCACCCCATGTATATCACTATATACAAAAATCTTAAACTCTAAATTTCCAGGGTTTCGACAGGAATGGATTGACAGAGCCAGAATCATAAAACCACGGCGTGGTTTGGGTTGAAAGGACCTCAGAGCTCATCCAGACGTCTTCCACCAGAGCAGGCTCTCCTCGCTGCTCTCGTTTCTGCTGAATCCCTTTCCAAAGAGCTCGGGAGCTTGGGGTTGTGCCAGCCCGCGCAGGGAGCTGCCCTGAATCAAATCTCCGGGCAGACAGACTCCGGTGGGGTTTGTAAAACACTGAGCACCTTCTTGGCAGAGCTCTGGTAAATAAGAGTGAGTAAAAAAAAAAAAAAAAAAAAAAATTTGGCCTGGTCTCCTGGGAAAGGAGGAGCTCCTGGCCTGGTTCATTCCCGGCCCTGCTGCAGTTTAGGAAAAGGGTTTAGGGCTGGACTGAAGGGAAGAAAATCCTCAATTTGGTGAAGTTTGATTGATGAAGTAAGGGGAAAATGGCTCAGAGAGGAGGGTGGGACCAGAGGGGGTTTCTGTGCGCTGGGAGATGACCTGGATGTGTCCCCAACACATCCCGTGGGCAGGGACAACTTCCACTGTCCCAACCTGGCCTTGGGCACCTCCAGGGATGCAGGAACACCCACAGCTGCTCTGGGCACCCTGTGCCAGGGCCTGCCCACCCTCCCAGCCGGGAATTCCTTCCCAAAATCCCATCCAACCCCGCCCTGTGGCAGTGGGAAGCCGTTCCCTGTGTCCTGTCCCTCCTGGCCCTTGTCAAACCGGCCAAGAGCTCCCGGTCCATCCTGGGAAATTCCGGATGCTCTCCTGGCAAAGCCCAGCCCAGGGCTGAACATCTGATGCCTCACAGAGGGGATGTTGGTGCATCCAGACGTCTCCACAGCTCAGACCCAACACAGGCACCAAAAAATAAGATAAGACAAAAAAAAAAAAAATATATATATATATATAATTCCCAATAAAGCTGGCCTCCTGGAGGCAATAAATAACCCTGAGCAGATGCTGGCTGCTCTCAATCCAATTATCCCTCAGCAGGGCTGGGAGGGAAAACAAACCAACCTCATTTGCTGGGAATTGGAGGGGGCTTCAGCCTCTGCCAGGTTTTGGCCTCCCAGGCTGCCCCAAATCCAGCAGAGCTCTCCAGGAGCGCGGACATCCCCGGGCAGCACAGGTGGGCTCTGCAGCCTCAGGGCTCTGCTGCCGGGGGAATTTTGACTCTGCAATAGCCAACCTCGAGCCCCTCGTCCCCACAGCCGCCACAGCAGAGCCCTCAGGAGCTCTGAGGGGTGGGAAAAGCCTCCTGCAGCCCTGCAGAGAATCGTGGAATGGTTTGGGTTGGATGGGAGCTCAAGGATCATCCAGGGCCACCCCCTGCCATGAGCAGGGACATCTCCCACTGTCCCAGGCTGCTCCAACCTGGCCTTGGACGCTTCCAGGGATTCGGGGGCAGCCACAGCTGCTCTGGGCACTTGTGCCAGGGCCTCACCATCCTCACAGGAGGAGGATTCCAGTCGGGATGGGACTCAGAGCCTTTAGGATCAGCTGGACGCTCTGTGTCCGAGCAGGACAAAGCCGTGGGAAGGTGTCTGAGCGGGGCAGGCTGTGCTCTCCCTGCTCCTGCTGCTTGGCCACCCACTGGGACACCCTGGCAGGGTCCCCAGGAGTTCAGTGGCCACCCCTGGGACTCTGCAGCCACGGCTGGAGGTGGTGGGGAGCTGCTGGAAGGGGGGCTCCATGTGACAGCAGTAAAAGTGTTCCTGGAGGGGTGCCCTGGCCAGAGTAAATCGTTGGCAGCCACGCATTAATTCCCTTCCCATAAACAAAGCCAGGCAGATAAAAGCAGCAGCAGCCTGGGCTGCCTCCTCCTTCCCCCCCAGAGCAGCCCCTGCACGCCCACCCCCCATCTGGAGCTCATTGGGGGCAGCTGCCGGGGGGACGGGGCTGGGATCCAGCCGGGAGCTGCAAAAACGGGGCTGGGTGGGGCTGGGGGCTGGGGTCACACCCGTGGTGGCAGTGATGGAACCCCAGCCTGGGACTGCTGGGGACAGCAGCTGCACCCCAGGGTCCTTGTGGGTCCCTTCCAGCTCTGGGGGTTCCGTGGAGCAGAAAAGCCGGGTGGTCACCAGGCGTTTCTAGGGCTGCTGGAGGGAACCTCTGCACGCTCCCACCAGCTGAGCCTCAACCCTCCAAACCCCAAGGCCAACTCTGGTTTTACCTCCTGAATCTCCTCCAGCCCTCGGGCACTTTTTGGTTGGGTGTTTTTGGGTTTTTTTTTTCTTAGTGGAGACAATTGACAAATCATCCTTAATCCACCCGAGCTGTTAAACCTCCTGGTGATCCCTCCCCAGCTCTGCCCCCCTCCAACAGCCCCTCTTGGCCCATCCATCAGCGTCCTCAGCTCCTGGGTGTCCACCTCTCCTCTGGAAAACCTCCCACAGCTTCCCCGTGAACCCAGAGAGGGGTCAGTGCACTGAGTAAACCGGTGGGGAGGGCAGGTCCTCGTATTTATATGGAAAGCAATTAGCTGGGAATATTTTATCTCCCTCCAGGTTGGGAGCAGAGGTTGGGAAGGGCTCTGGGCAGTGCTGGAGCTGCCTCTGAGATGTCCTGGTTTGCCCTCTGTGCCCGTGACTGGGCTTTCCAGCACGTTCTTAATCCCATGGAGTGAGAAAAGTGGGTGCTGAAGGTGTTCAGGGAGGAACATAAAGAGCTGAGAGCCTTCCCTGCTGGATTTTAAACAAAAAAAAGCTTCCAAACCAATCTGGATCCCTCCTGGCTGATCCCCCTGTGGGTGATGTCCTTCTCCAGGCCCAGACTGGATTTTGGAGGTGTTGCTGTTCTGAACCCAACCCTGACAGCAGCACGTGCTGATTACTAAACCCCGAGAAATGCGGGATCTTGGCTCTCGAGCTGGGAACTCGATGATTTCAAGGAATGGGCAGGACAGGGGGAGCAGAGCTGGGGATCAGGCAAGGGAGGATAAGTTGTCACAGGAACACAGCTTTTGTGGAGTTCACAGATGGCTTTGGGCACGCTGGAGACACGCAGCCTCCCCGATTCCCAAAAAAAAATGATGGGATTCCTCCCCGGGAGAGCTCCGTGAGGAGCTGAGATCCTGGGAAATGCACAGGATCGGGGATATAATAAAGACAGAGCAAAGCCACGGGGACAAATGGGGACAATTTGGGCCACTGCAGGAACCTGAGGGGACGTGGATTTTGGGGGATTGCTGGTGCTCAGGGCTGCTTTCCAACCCCAATCTCCCTGCTGACATCAAAGGACCATGGATCAGGCACTGATAAATTTGTTCTTAACGGTTTCTTCTTTTTGACTCGTTGTCCATGAGCCTGGAAGATCAGGAACTCAACTCAATCAGGGCTCGGGACCCGTGGATGTTGTGGGGTTGGGCTCCTCCCTTCTCCCTGATCCCCTTTCCAAATGCTGGAAACCCACCCATGAAATCCAGCAGGGCGAGAGCTCCTGTGAACATTTCTTTCCTGTGAACATTTCTTTTCTGTCCGCTGGGAGGAAGGCTGAGGGTGACGAGGGGCATCCTGTTGGGACAAGCCCAACCCGCTGCGGCTCCACTGGATCCGCGCCGGAATTTGCCTATCAGCGACCATCTCCCGAAACATCTCTGTTCTTGGAAGGCCTCAGCAAAACATTCTGAGCTGGGACACCACAGCTGTGAGCGTCCAGGCAGAGCTCCCTGGTGAGTCTTCACAAAGGAATTCTGCATTTCTCCCGCTGCTTTGCTCTCCCCGGAGCGACTGGAGCAGGGAAAAGGAGAATTATTCCCGGGTAGACTCAGCAGAAGTTTTTTAAAGGAGTTGGAGGAACAGAGAGACCTTTTTTTTTTTTTTTTTCAGTTAATTTTAATGCAAACATCGAACTCCTGGATGCCAGCAGAGATTTCTGGGGCCATGAACCCTGTTCCCTTTTCCTTGGAGTCTCTCTTTTCCTGGGATGGGGTGACTGATGGGATAAATCGTAGCCCTGAGCTGTGGATTTACAGCAGCCCCGGGCTGTGGATTCTCTTCCCGTGCTCCACATGCAACAAGGGCCGCAGACCAACCATCCATATTTACAGCTGGAGCTCATTAAGCCTGTTAATTACACATAATTACATCGATGCAGGATCCATCCACTGTGGCCACGGCAAAGAACCAACCTCTCCCCGGGGTGCACAAGGGCCCCTCACCTGTCCTGACAGGAGTTTGAGGTGGGATATTGGGAAAAAAATCCTTCCCTGGGTGGGTGGGGAGGCCCTGGCACAGAGAATCTCTGGCTGCTTTGGAATATTCCATGAGGTCACCAATGGAAAGAGAAGGAAACACCCATGGCACATTGTAATAATATGTAAAATGTATTTTATTATATTTATGGGCAAATAAAAGTTGTTTATCTGCATGTGTATTTATATATAAATACATATTTTAGTTATATTTTACTGAAATAAAACATATTTTATATAAATAAAAGTTGCATAACACTGTAAATATTTTAATATATAAATACACACGTAGAAGATATCTACAAGAATATATAAAACAGCGTGTATATATTTAAATTAAAAGAATATACATATTTTATACATATTTATATACTGTGTATACTGTGATATTTTAGGTTTATGAATTACATATTATGTATATTTATACATGTGTGTGTATATTTATATATATTTTATATGTATTCTATATGTGTCTATGTAAATTATACAGACGGAAAAATACACAGATATTAAAATACACAGATATAAAACGGCACGTATAAAATTTATGTGCTATCTACAGCATTTTATGTGTATATAAATTAAATATCTACAGAAATAAATATGTAGAACTATACTTATAAAATTCATATATCACATACATATAAAATTTATATATATTTTATATGCATATAAAGACATACATTTCTATTTTTATCTATTGTAGATGTATATATAGCATATATATAGTATCTATATTTACATAGTATTTATATTTGCACCATATTTTATCCATCTATAAATGAAATATCTACAGAAATAAATGTGTAAAACTATACATATAAAATTTATATATGACATACATATAAAATGTATACATCTGGTATTTTATATGTATATAAAAATATAAATATATATTTTCTATCTATTATAGATGTATATAGAGGATATATATAGTACTTATATTTAAATAGTATTTATATTTGCACAGTATTTTATATGTATACAAATGAAATATCTACAGAAATAAATACGTAGAACTATACATAGAAAATTTATAAATCAATATAAAATAAATATATGCATCTATAAAATATATAAATAGACATATATATAGGTATTTTATACATATATAAAGATATACATTTATATTTTCTATTATAGATGTATATATAGCATATGTATTGTGCTTATATTTACATAGTATTTATATTTACATGGTACTTATATTTATAGATAATGCATTAGTATAGATTATATTTATATTTATATTTATATTTATATTTATATTTACATTTACATTTACATTTACATTTATATTATATTATATTATATTTATATTTATTTTCCTATTTATATTTATATGTATATTTATATTTTATAGATATAGATATAGATATATTTATAGAAACATTTATAGGTATAGATATATTTATAGGTATAGGTATATTTATAGGTATATTTACAGGTATATTTATATTTATAGGTATATTTGTATTTGTATTTATAGTTGTGTTTATATTTGTATATTTGGATGATTTATGTATATTTGTGTATAAATATATTAATATATTTATATAGTTATATTTTCTATTTTCTATATTTATATATTTATATTTACACAGTATTTGTTGATGTGTTCTATATTTATACCGTGTGTGTAATGTGTGCATTTATCACGGCCAGTCCAAGATGGCGGCCCCTGTAGGCCGAGGCCTTCCAGGCCTGGTTTCCTTCCTGGAGAAGCGAAGGCCGCGGCTGCTCCTGGCGGACAATTCCAGCCGATCCCACGGCCCCGTCCTGCCCCGGGATCACCCTCCCGTCCTGCTGGAGCGGGAACAGCCGGGACCACGCGGGGCCACGCAGGAAGAGGCGGCCGAGCCTGGATCCAGGAGGATCTGGGCTCTCCGTGTGCCACCTCCAGACCGTCCCTTCAACACCTCCGTGTCCTCCACTGTCCCCTGCTGCCCCTTCCTACCAAGCCGTGACCCCAAGGTCCCCTCCTGCCCTCCCTGGTGTCCCATCCATCCTCCTCCTCCCCCCGTTCCGGCGCTGTTTGCAGATCCACCCGTGAAGGCCAAGGAGGGACGGAAGATCTCCTTCAAGAAGCTCCTCAGCCTCCTCCTCTTTGGCGTCACCTTCGGCCTCATCATCTCCCTCCGTCCATCCAGAACTTCGGAGCCCAGGCATCGCTACCCCGTTCCCTCCGCCCAGAAACTCCCGAGCTGCGGCAATCCCAGCTCCCCGTCGCGGCGCGGCCGCAGCCTGACCATCCTGCTGTGGATGTGGCCCTTTGGCTTCCGCTTCAACTTCACCGAGTGCTCGCGGCCGCTCGGCTGCCGGGGCTGCCGCTGTCGCTTCACCACCCGGCGCAGCCACTGGTGCCGGGCGGACGCCGTCATCCTCCACCACCGCGATGTCTGCGGGGACCGGGAGCGCCTGGCCCGGCTGCCCCGGTTGCCCAGCCAATCCTGGATCTGGTTCAACATGGAATCCCCGAGCCACTCTTGCAACCTGAGCGCCATGGACGACCTCTTCAACCTGACCATGTCCTACCGGCGGGACTCGGATATCTTCGTGCCCTACGGGGAGCTGCGGCTCCTGGCGCGGCCCCGGCCCGTCGCCATCCCGCAAAAATCCAAACTGGTGGCCTGGGTGGTCAGCAACTGGCGCGAGGAATCGCGCCGGGTCCGCTACTACCAAGAACTGAGGAAACACATCCCGGTGGACGTCTATGGCAAGAACCACACCCCGCTGGCCCCCGAGCGGCTCCTGGCCACCATCTCCCAGTACACCTTCTACCTGGCCTTCGAGAACTCGCAGCACCAGGATTACATCACCGAGAAGCTCTGGAAGAACGCGCTGTCCTCCGGCACCGTCCCCGTGGTGCTGGGACCTCCTCGGGAGAACTACGAGCTCTTCCTGCCCCCCGACTCCTTCATCCACGTCGACGATTTCGGCAGCGCCCGGGAGCTGGCGCGGTTCCTGCTGGAGCTGGCCTGGGACACCGAGAGGTACCGGGGTTATTTCCAGTGGCGCCGGTGGTTCCGGCCGGTGCTGGGCACGGGCTGGGCTCCGCGGCTCTGCAGGGCCTGTCGGTTCCTGCACACCACGGAGCCCCGGCACCGCACCGTGCCCCGCCTGGCATCGTGGTTCGTGTAGCTGCTGGGGGCTCATCATCCCCCAATTTTTGTCCTCCTGCAATTTCCCGGGGTTTGGACGTGCTGGGAATGGAGGGGTGAGAGGGGGGTCGAAGAGAACGAGGATAAGGAAGTTGTGGGGTGTTTGTGGCTTTGTTTTGCTGAGTTTGAGCGGTTTGGGGTGGGTTTTGCTGAAGAACTCGTTTTGCCAATCTCGGAGAAGTTCGCCTTCAGGCCCTGTGGACAGCTCTGGAGTAGCTCCAGAGGTTGGGGAACCAAAGAGAGTGGCCAAGAGGGGAAGATGGAACAGCAATTCCCATCACAAACTTGTCCCAAGGATTTTGTGCTGTCCTTGAAAGGGACGGCGCTGCCAGGCTGCTGCTCCTGCTGCAGGAGGAGCTGGCCCTGATCCTCCCCATGTCCCTCTCCTCTCTCCCAGTTCCTTTCCTCCCCCAATCCCTCTCCTCTCTCCCAGTTCTGCAGCCCCACCGTGCCCTTGCTGCGCCCTGGGCTCTCCCTGGCCACCCTTGGGTGCTGCCTCAGGACGTTCTCCCCATCCCCACGGATCCCTCTGGACTCTCTGTTCTCCCGACTGTTGATCCCTGAGCCTTTCAAAGGTCTGTCCTGACCCCAGGGATTTTCCATGAGGGAGATCAGCTCCCAGCCCAGCAGCGCACACAGAGATGCGATTGTTTGCTCCATCAGCAGCGTTTCACAAACATTTCCAAGAATTCCGGCTGCTGTTCCTCCTGCAGTCCTTCCCTGGGATCATCCACAGCCATCAAAAAATCCTTTTTTTTTCATCACCAGCCTTTGCCACTTCATTTTCCCTCTGCTGCGGTAGAACAGCGTAGCAGCACAAATCAAATGGAGATTTATTTTTTTTTTTTTCCCTCACCGGGAGTTAATTTTGAGAAGCTCCAAATGATTTCGCTCACTGGGAAATAATTTTGGGAAGCTCCAAACACCGAGCATCCCCATTTCCTGCCTCGTTCCTTTTTCCATTGCGAAACGACCAGAGGGATACCGAGCATCATCTGGGAGCTGGGGATTCTAAACCAGGGGCTCAAACCAAACCCCTTTACTCAAAGCAACAAAAATTTGCCACTTACACCATGGAAGCTGACAACACACACCTCATCTCCAAGGAATCACACCCCAAAACCATCCCTGTGATCCCAACACTTCCCAAATCCACATTTTTTTTCCCCCTGCGACCGCTGTTTTCATCCTTAATTTTTTTATTTTTTCGTACTTTTGGAGGAGTCAGATTTTCCAAGCTGCCCTCTCCTGTCGGATCATTAAATTTTAACGTGTCCGTTTTTTTTAAAAAAAAAATATTTATCTGTTTGATTCTGGAGGGGCTGGCAGCGGGATTTGGGTTTTCCTGGGTTTCTCTGGAGCGCGCGCACGCCATGCCCGCGCACCGGGGGGGAGATTTATGGCTCTCCGAAGATTCTTCCTAAAATATTTACAAAGCGGAGCTCGGAGCGGGAATGTTTGACTCGGCCGTGGCTGTCAGGCCTCTGGGTGGCATGAGGGGGGAATATAAACAGACCTTTTTTTCCATTCCCAAAAAAAAAAAAAAAAAAAAAAAAAAAAAAAATTCCTATAAAGCTTTTATCCTTTTCTTTCCTCCCCCTTCCCCCTCCCATTGTTCTCCATTTTCCTGTGCCAGGTTTGAACCTATTTTGGAGTGAAAATCCAAATAAATTCTGTTTATCTGGACAGACTGGGTTGGGACTGGTGGTGTTAAAGGACAGAGATTATTCCCTTTCCCTTCACTTTTCCCTTCACCTTTCCCTTCCCATTTCACGTGATCTCCTCAGAATTTTCACATTTTGGAGCCAACCCAGTTGGAAAATTCATTCCCAGAAGAGAAAAGCTGATTATTTCGGGGTCTTTCCCCCCAAAAACCCAAATTCCCCTTTTCCTAGACCATCCCCACTCCCATATCAGGGACTCACCATCACTCACCCACTGTGATAGAGGAGAAATCCATAAAAAACTTCTTTTTATTCCCACTTTTCCCCCCGAGGATTGAACAGATCACACCCGAGTTCAGGTTTGTTAAAAAAAAAAAATAAAAAAAAAATCAAACAGCATTTTATTTTCTTTTCTCTTCATTTATTTTATTCCCCACCCCCCCTCAAGGTTCAGGATAAATGGTACAAACGTAATAAATGTAAACTGCACTTGGCACCGTCAGGGTCAATAAATAAAATAAAAAAGGGAGCGAGCGCGGCAGGCGTTTGGGAGGCGGCGCTTTGGGATCGAAATAAATAACATAAGTTACTTCCAATAAATAGCAGTATCCAAAATACAGATGCATTGCATCCACTTCTGCAGCCGGGCACGGGCCCGGCGATTCCGGAGGGGGATTTGGGATAATCCGGGTGCTGCTGGAACAGGAATCCCTTTTCCCCTTTTCTACCTTTTTTTTTTTTTTTTCCCCCTTTTTTTCCCTTTTTCTCCTTTTTATCCTCTTCCCCTTCCATCTTTTTTTTTCCCTTTTTTCCTCTTCCCCTTTTTTATATTTCCCTTTTCCCCCTTTTTCTTTTTCCCTTTCCCTCCTTTTCTTTTTATTTCCTTTTTTCTCTTTGCATTTTTTCTCCTTTCCCCCCTTTTTTCACCCTCTTTCCCCCTCTTTCTCTTTCCCCTCTTTCCCCTTTTT
>VZSR01003815.1:23344-38032 GCA_013398615.1 Brachypodius melanocephalos | reverse complement strand
ATTTTGAACTCGGTTTTGTGATCGAGGCGTGTTACGTATAAATCAAATTATTTTTAATAATAATAAAGAGGCTGCACCAGGGTGCTGAGCCCTTTTCCTTCTCCCTGCTGGCTCAGGGATGGAGGGAACACCTGCTGGGGACAGTCCCTGCCCCACAAATGCTCTCCCAAGCCAGGTCAGGGCTGTTTCACACCATGCAGGGAGCTGGGACAGCCCCAGGGAAAGCTGTGAGCATGCTCTGCCCCTCAGCTCATTAAGCACATGACATTTCTGGCTTAAAAAACAAAAAAAATATTAAAAATAATAATTCAAGGCTTGTTCCTAACCCTGGGTGGCTTCACTTTCTGCTTTTGCCATTCCCCTCTTAACGACTCCCAGGGCTGGGGTGGCAGGAGGAGGATTGATATCCACACTGCTTCCTTCAGGGATATTGGGCTGATATTTTTTTTTATTGGAGCCAGGAGTAAAGATTTCTATTTTTCCAAGACTAGGCAAAGCGTGTTCAGGCTGATAAATATCTGTCAGCAAAAGCCATTAGCTGATGGAGTGGAGTAGAAGGGGAAAATAAAAGACAACAAAGCCCTGCCGTTCCCAGTGGAACAGCTCAATGGCCTTTTCTTCCTTGCAGGATTTTTAATGGATTTCTTGGAGTGTTTGCTGTTAAATTATGGACCATCAGAACTTCATCCGAGTGAATCTCATCCTTAGGGGAGTCCAAATTAAGGAGCTTCCCAGGAGCAGCTTCTCCTTTTGGTTCTTCCTAGCACCAGGATCGGGATCAGCACACGAGGAGCTGTCAGCGTCCTGTCCTGCGCAGGCAGTGCAAGGAGATCTTTCATCCCAGAAACCCCCAAAACCCCCAAAATCCCAGAAATCCTCACTTCCAGCAGTAAGGAACATTCTCTGTGCCTCAGCTTCCTCCTCTGCAAGATCAAAACCACGACAGCTCCATCCCAAACATCATCTGAGGGATGGAAGGTGTCTCCAGCTGCTCCCACGGATTTTTAGGGCCAATCTCAAAACCTCCACCCCAAGGCGATCACGCACCTCTTGGGGTCAGAGGAAAACCTTCAAAACGTCACCCCAAAACGCCAAGAACTTAGGAGACAGCCCAGTGGGAGAGGCAGTTTGTTATTTCCTCTCTCAGCCGGTGGGTTTTGCAGGCAGTGCAGCAGTTTATGGCAGGCCAGGGACAGCCGGTGGGTTTATCACCCCGAAATAATTGGGGTCAGCAGCGCTGCCACGGGAAACGCCGGCCCCGCCGCCTCTCCTCCCTGCCTGGCTGGCAGAGGTGAAAAAACGCGATTTACTGCGGCAGCAGAGGTTTATATCTAATCCTTTCTGTAATCCCTCACTTCAGGAAACTTCAGGATCCGGCGGCTGGGAAGCTGAACCTCGGGAATCGCTCGGGAGAGCTTCCAACGGGATGGATCCTCCAGGGATGTGGATGGAGCTCCTGCAGGGTCACACCGGGACCTGGATCCTCTACAGGCACCGGGAAAAAGAGGGATGGATGCAAAGCTGGAGTCGGCACCTCCCGTTTTCCTCCCTCCATCCCAGATGTGGCTGCGGAGGCACGGCCGTGCCACGTTCCATGAGAAAAGCCAGGATGTCATAAAACCGAGAACTAATTGTCCCCAGATGGCTCATTAAGGGCCACGAGAAAATTCTTCCAGGGTCGGGAAAGCGCTTGTGGAAAGCACCAGGAGGTCGCTGCTGCCAAGCCTGCCCCGGGGCCACATTTTGGGGACACCTGAGGTCGGAATGGATCCGTGAATTCACGGGGAGGGAGCAGGAGCAGCTTCCCAGCAGCTCTGTTTGCTCCCTAGCAGGAATCCGTTTATTTTTCACAGAAAAATCACAGACTTCATGGATAGCTCGGCACAATCCTGTTGATATTCTGATATTCCAGAGCTCCAAAACCACCCCCCGGCATCTTTCCGCCAGCTCCGAACCCAGGCCTCTCAGTATCCCCCATATCCCAAAAATGCCTGATATTAGGCAGGTTTCACCCCTCCCCAAATATTCCTGCTGAAGCAGAGGCTGCTGTAACCCCACAGTGACCGATATCTCGATATCCCAGGGGACAACAGCCCCCGGGTCCTGCCCGGAAACCTCGGAGCTGCTCCTGGAGGCTGCTCCATCTGCAGCTCGTCCTGTGCCAGAACGGCAGCAGGGAGGGAGATAAGGAGTCTCAAAGGTCTCATGGAAAACTCTGACAAGAGAGTTATTTTCAGCTCGCTCGCTGCTCCTGCCTCCGGACACTTCGCTGCTCCTCGGGATGAGCCGGGCTGTGGGAATTCCAGGCCCAGAAAAATTTCAAAATCTTGTGTATGCAGGCCTAAATATATATATATATATATATATATATATAAAAACAATGCAGGGTTCAACCTGAGAGCTTGGGAAAGGCTTCCAGGTTTAGAGACCGTAAGTAAAAATGTGAGTTTGCAGTTTAGGTAGAAAAACATCCAGCTAAGTAGTGGAAAGGTTTAGAGTTTAAAGTTTGAGATGTAGAAGTAGTTGTAAAGGTAATAAGAAGTTTTAAGGTAAGTTTGTGTGTCAGATGATCGGTCAAGAGAGTCTGCGCTGCAACAGAGACAAATAAGGCAAATTAATTAGGGATTGGTGTGAAATTAATGAGGGATTCTTTGTGGCAGTAATTAACCTTTAATTGACCTTGTAGCCTGTGATCTGGGGACCACTGACCACGGACTTTCGGTGTGCATCGAAGACGTTCCCACCCTTCAAAGAGACTGCAGCAATAAAGAATGTTTTGAAATGTCTTGAAGTGATCCCGTCCCTCTTAGAGTCCCAACACTGGGCTTGGTGTCTCTGGAGGACAGGAGAAGGGACAGGGCTGTCCCCTTGGAGGGGAGGGCAGTGGGGGCAGCAGCAGTGGCCTCTGATGTCCCTGGGAATGTTTCCAACGTGGAAAAGCTGAGCTGGTGAGCACCACAGGCTGTGTGCAGCTCCAGGTTCCCACCGGAATGAGCAGCGGGAAAAGGCTTCGAGGGGTGCAGCGTCCTGGGCTCCTTCTGCAGAATTATTTCAGTTCAGATTGCTTGGCCTGGGGAAGGGGAGGAGGAGGAGGACTGAGCCACGGGCAGGAAAAGTGCGGCGGTGAGAAAATTTCAGCTCAGGAAAATGAAACTCTGGGTGTTCCTCTCCGCAGGGCCTGAGCTCACCCTGCCCACGCTCTGTTCTCACCCAGAGCTCTGGTCTGTCCCCACAGCACCAGGGGGACACGATTTGCTCAGCCCAAAGCTTCCCACATCCCCATCCCTTGTTTTCTGCTCACTCCTTCTTGCTGCCCAACTTTTTCAGTCCCCGCTGGCTCACGAGCATCGGCGTCGCTTCTCTCGCTGGAGTTTAAAATCGTGACTTGAAAATTCAGCTCGGTTAAAAAAAAACAACCAAAAGAAAATTATATCAGAAGCTCCACCCTGGTCCAGGAGCTCCTGGAGGAGAACAGAGCTGGGATGCAGCCAGCACTTGCTCCTCACCACACCCCTGGCGAGATGGGAATCGGGGCATTTGTGCTTTAGACCTATTTTGGGAAGAGCCGGAGGGAAACCGTGACCGAGGCTGATATGGAGAAGTGGACCCGGAGCAAGCTGATGGCATTTACTTGGTGCCAGGCAGATAAGGCCAAGGAGGTGCCAACCAGCACCTCCACAGCTCCCAGAGCAGGTGGGAATGCTCTGAGCAGCGGGAATTGCCCCCAGCAGGAACATCCTGGGAATTGTGCAGGTGACAGGGACCTTCCCCAGGGCTGTGCCGAGCTGGGGACGCTCTGAGAGAGGCTGACTGCAGGGAAAGGAATCTGGAAGGGCTGAGAAAGAGAAGGGTTGGAGAGTGAGGCACTGCAGTGTCTGGGAACAGGATTCCTGGGATATGGGAACTATGCAGGCAGACAGCTGGGGACAGGGACTGTGATTCATCCCGGGTACTCTGGAAGCAGGGAAAGGGCACAGGGAGCCAAGGAAGTTAAGTAGGGATATAAGGAGGAGAATAAGCAATGGGCCCAAGGCTTTATGAACTATAAACACTGCGATGGAGGAGCTTTGTATTCAAAATAAGCAAAGGCAAATTAAAAGAGGGAATTAGGGGAAGGGAAAGGCACAAGTGAGGAGAGAGAGAATGAGCAGAGATCTGTGCCCAGTGCCAGGTGAAGAGAAAGTTTTCACTGGGAAGTGGAAGGCTGAGAAAGTGAATGGAGGATGACAAAGAGGGTGTCAGAAAAGAGGGGACCTGGGTGCTCTTCAGAGCTTCCAGGCAGAAGGGGAAGAACTGGATTAAAGGAAAACTGGGACCAAGGAGCCGCCTTGAGAAGCTGCATCTTCCCTCCTGGCTGGAGAGCAGCCACGCCACGTGGAATTCCTCAGTGCCCACACGCAGCAGAGCCCTCACCACGCTGGTCCCAGCTGGAAATTCCCTCCCCATGGCTGGCAGCCTCAGGAATTCAGGCAAAGCAAGACAGGGAGCAGCCCCGCAAGGGAAGGACCCTCCTGCTCTAGAGGATGAACCCATTTTTGTGTCAGCGCCTGTGCCATGCCCGGGCTGCTGCAAGAGAATTCCCAAAAGCACACCAAGTGTCAGTGGATGGTCCTGTGCCCAACAGGGACATTTGATCCTCGCCCCCAGGAAGACAAGGAGATCAATTCTAAGCACATCCTCCCCTTCTGCCTACAAGGAGCAGAAAAAAGGAGGATGCGCCAGGAGTCGGCAGCATTCAGGGAAAAGGTCACTGCCCTGGGATTGCTCCAGGTGCAGAAAAACCTGCTCCCACAAGACCTGTTCTCCACTCCCTTGGGAACCTCGGTGTTACAGGGCTTGGAGGAGTTTCCAAAATTTGCATCCTGATTCCCAAACCAAACACCAGAGGCTCGTTCCCCTCTTTCCTGCAGCTCCATCCTGAGCCCTCAGACAGTGACCAGCACATCCCACACATCCCACGGGGAAGGGAAGAGCGCTGAGTGGCTCCTTTGGGTTCAGGAGGCACCAGCAAATCTTCGGGAAGCTTGGGAAAGTTTCATCCAGCCGAGATATTCATCGGCACCACGGCAAAGAGCTGAGTCAGCACAAGTGTCGGATGTGCAGGGAGCCAAGTGTCAGATGCCTCCACATGTGCTCCACTTCAGCCCAACAGGTTCCAGGACACATTCCTGTGTCCCTGAGCTCCGTTCCAGGGCAGCCTCCTTCCCCCCAGGGCCGGGGTCCATCCAATCACTCATCCCTGATGGATCTGTATCGATCCACCCCAGCTCCTGGGTTTCCAGCTCCCTTTTATCAGGCCTGCGCTCTCCTTAATCCCATCTCAGCCCTCCCCAAAGTAACGAGATAAGAGGCAGGCTGGAAAGGCTGATAAAAAAAAAAAAAAAATGGAACTGAACAAATCCATTCAGGCTGTTTCTGTGCCAGGAATTACAAATCCCAGCCCTTGGTAATTAGGGCTCTGCCAGCCAGAGGCCCAGCACAGCAAAGCCAAGGAGGGAAGCCAGGCTCACTAAAATGTATCCTGAGAGAAAAACAGAGATACCTGGAGCACCAGAACATTCTGGATCATTTGCCGGGTGTGGCACTGAGGGGCTGTTTGGGGACAGAGGTGGGACGAAGTGCTCAAATCAATGTCAGCACAGCCTAAACCAGTGTGACCAGTGGCTATCCCTGCCCTGCGGCAGTGGAAGCCATTCCCTGTGTCCTGTCCCTCCATCCCTCATCCCAAATCCCTCTCCAGCTCTCCTGGAGCCCCTTTAGCCCCTGGAAGGGCTCTGAGCTCTCCCTGGAGCCTTCTCCTCTCCATGTGAGCACCCCCAGCTCTCCCAGAGGGGCTCCAGAGGGGCTCCAGCCCTGCAGCAGCTCCAGGTCCTCCTCTGGACCCTCTCCAGCAGCTCCAGGTCCTCCTCTGGACCCTCTCCAGCAGCTCCAGGTCCTTCTGCTGTTGGACCAGAGCTGCAGGTGAGGTCTCACCTGAGCAGGACAGAATCCCTCCTCTCCTGCTGGCCACGCTGTGGGATCAGCCCAGGTCACCACTGCCTGCCCCAAACCTCTCACATAAAACCCCAAACCTCTCACATAAAAGCCCAAACCAACCCAGGAAACCCCAAATTCAGGAGGAAGTCGAATCCACGACATTTTTTCAAGGTACTAAATCAGAGAGTGAGGAGGAACGACTGACCAGGATAACTGGGACACGTTTTGATTGTGACCTCTGGAAAAAACTTCCCTCGGATAAATGGAGATTAATGGACCTTTCAAAAGACAGTTGCTTTAGCTTAACCCCTCCCCTCCGTGTTTTCCTTGGGATGGGACCTAAGAGATGCATCAACAATGTGAAAACTAACAAATACTAACAAAACAAATAAATCGAGACGCTCAGCCAACCAACACCCTCCCTGGAAGAGATTCAGATTCTATTTCAATTGACATCTCCTAAAAAACAAAGCTTTTCTTTAGGAAAAACAAACCACGGCCACTTCAGAGGAAAAACACGGGAAGAACTGCCCAGGATCTCCCAGTTTCTGGGAGGCAGAGGCAGGAAAACAGGTCAGCAGCAGAGCACTGAGCAAATTATCAGTGAGTACCTGCTTTCCCCTAAATCTGGGGGATTTTCCTGCTTTTTGGGCAGATTTTTGGCCTCCTGATGTTTGTTGGGGTTTTCCAGCCCACCCTGGAGCCAGCCCCAGCCCTGGCAGGAGGCTGTTGGTGCTTTTCCCTCCTGGAAGTGATGACAAGGTGCTCGGTCTTCCTTGAGCTGCCCAAAGGCTCGTTAGGAAATGGCCCTAATTAAGTTTGATGGATGGGGACTGGGGATTATTCCTAATCTCCCCGCAGCAGCCAGAGCAGAAAGGATATTTCACACAAGAATTCAGCCGCAGACGCTGCAACTGCACAGCACGTGCGTGGCCTGACTCCACAGACCCAGAACCTGCTCCCAAGGATTCAAATCCCCAGGAAAAAGTCACAAAATGAGGAGAGCTGGATTTTTATCCCATGGATAGTCCCTCCCTGGAGTCAGCCTTGCTATAAGGTGGATAAAAAAATAATTGGGTTTATACGTAACACGCCTCGATCACAAAACCGAGTTCAAAATTTAAAGGCCAGCGAATGTTAAAGGATTTTTCCCCCTCAAAAAAAAAAATAAAACGAGGTTTTGCTTTTCTGTATTTCCTTCTCTCCTTCTCTGATGTGGGAGGGAATATTCCACGCAGGAGGATATTGGAACATCCAAGCCCTTCCTTGAGCATTTTCGTCTTTGCACGTGGGCTGCAAAATAATGGAAGAAATCAACAGAGAAAACACAGAAACCAGAAAAAAACTCCAGGTCTCTCCATTCCTAGCCCGAGTTCAAGCTGAAATCCAACAATTTCCTCAAGTTTTCTGTACAGGGATCTGCCTTGATGACCTGGAGATCACCCAGGAGAAATGTGAGCTTTTGATGTGAGAGCAGAGCACAAGAGAATAGCTGGGACCATTCGTGGACAGGCTCGCTCAGAGCCCAGCACACAACACGCTCAAGCAACACCTGGGAAAGAAATGTTCCTGACCTGGGAAGGGGCGGGGGGGATAAAAAACAAAATTAGGATGAGCCAGATCAGCTCCTCAAACCGGTTTTCTGCAATCACAGACTGTTGCATCAGCGCAAAGGGCAGAATAAAATGGGGCAGTGGGGAAAACACGCAGAAAACACGGATATATCCAGGAAAAGGATGCTTTAAACCAGCCCGGAGAGGAACGGGGGCGTGTGCACAGCATTCCCTGCCCAGATTGCAGCCAGGACAATCAATCTGCTTTAGCTCCCTCACATCGGCTCATCCGCCAGCAAATCCCCGTGGGCTGAGCTCCTCCCTGCCCAGGTGAGCTCCCGGCGGCAGCGATCACACCTGAGCCGTGCCTGGCAGAGCGGGATGGAGCCGTGGCACCCTGAGCCACCCCAGCACCCTCCGCCTGCCCTCCGCGGGCTCATACCCCCCTCTCGTGGCAAACACTCGGCTCCCTGACCCCTCAGGAAAGGATTTCCCAGGGCTCTGGGTTCCCGGAGCTCTTTTCCAGAGGTTCTGCTGGTGAAGTCCATGAATATCGATGATCTGCAGAGATGCAGCAGAGAAAGGAGCTGCGGGGAGAGGCTCTCCGAGCTCAGCAAACGCTGCCTGGTGCACGAACCTCCGGGGCAGGGAAAGGAGAGGGAACACGGAGAGTTTGTGGGGGAAAACAGGTCGAGCTGTTCAGTAGTGCTCGGGAGACCAGGATCCCACGTTGAAGCAGGAAAGGGCAGCCCCGTCCTTCGATGAAAGCTTTGGGAAAGCCTTCATCTGGTTTTTAGAGCTCCGAGGTTCTGTGGAGCAGCAGTTTTACAGCCCTGGGTGGATCCATCCTGGAATATCCTGAGTGGGGAAGGATCCACGGGGATCAGAGTCCAGCTCCTGGCTCTACACAGACCCCAACAATGCCCCCGGTGCCTGGGAGCGCTGTCCAAACGCTCCTGGAGCTCTGGCGAGGCTCTGTTGCCATCCTTGCAGATGAAAACGAGCATAGACAGCTCTGGCTGCCCTTCCCTGACCCAGTTTAGGGTGTTTTTTGGGGACATGAACTTGTTGGAGCAAGTCCAGAAGAGGATTAGAGGGATGGAGCACCTCTGCTCCAAGGAAAGGGTGGGAGGGTCAGGATTGCTCAGCCTGGAGAAGATCTGGGGTGACCTCATTGTGGCCTTCCAGCACCTGAAGGGAACAAAAACCATGGAAACAGGCACTGGACAAGGGTGACAGGACAATTTGGGATATGGAATCTCCCCTCTGCTTTTTAAAACCCCTACAGGATGAGGAACCTACAGCTCCCACATCCTCACACACCACTAATCAATCACAGCCCCTTCCCAGGAACCCCCTCGGAGGGGACACAAATCTGGGCCCTCAATCAAATCCGCACCCCCACGAATTTTGGAAGAACTCGGTGGGTTTGAGACATTTCCTCTCTGTCAAAGGCTGCTGGAAGGAGCTGGGATTCACAGCAGGGGGAGGGAGCTCGGGTACCCACACACAGAGATGTAATCTCGTGTCAGAACTAAGCCAGCCCGGAGAGCAAGTGCATTAAACCCTGCTGAGAAGGGATCTGGGGACAGAGGGGGAGAAAAGACTGGGGAAGGACTTTTCCAGCTCAGGAAAGGGAGTGACAGGATCACTGCAGCCTCCTCACTGCCCTCCAGGACACAGAGCCCTGCTGGAGCCGCTCACATCCAGGCTCTGAGGCTCAGCCAAAGCCTCTTTGCTTTCCCTGAGCTTCCCACATCCCAGGCACAGCCAAGGTCTGCTTGGAAAAAGCTGCTCCTTCACCCTCCGAGAGCCCCAGCAGAGCTGCCAGAGCTGTGTGAGCGCAGCAGAGCCAGAGGGGACGGTTTGTCCTGCCTAAAGATCCTAAATTAACACCCTAGATCCTAAATTAACACCCTAGATCCCTGATTAACACCCCAAAGATCCCACAGGATCTTTACCAGGGCTGACAAACCAGAGCTGGGTCTCTTCCTCCCTTGTGCCAGGTGACATCTCCCCATCTCCACAGCAACACGGTTTTCCAGGCACCGCACCACCTGTTCTCCCACTGATCCGCACAGAACCGTGTCCACAGCAGAGGGACAGCTGCCTTTTTGTCACGAGAGGGCTGAGTTGGGCTCCAAGTGTGACAGGTCCTGGCCGAGCTGCTGCTCTGCAGCGCTGCTGAATGCAGGTCAGTGCACAACAGAACGCCCCGAGGCAGCAGGAGCAGCCTGGAGGGGTACAGCCACACAGGACACAAATTAAACCCACCTGGATACGAATCCCTGAGGAAAAGGGGGCACCCCCCACCAGCAAGGTCACAGCCCCAGGAGCGTCTCTCACTCAAGGCAGGGAAGGGCAAATCCTCAAATCTGGTTGTTAAGGCAAGGGTGAGTCTTGCAGAACAAAGAGAGGACAAAAAACTGGCCCAGCCTCATCCAGGGAAAAATTGGGGATGGTTCTCGTTTTGCAAAGCCTCCTCAGCTGCTGCAGTTTAGGTGACATTGCATCGGTCCTCTCCACCTCTTAGGCAGGAGGAGGCAGAAAAAAGCCATCTACCCTTAGTCTGCAGAAATCCGGTGGTAGGGAGAGCCCTGGATTGAAAATAGCACCGAGGTTTTGTTGGTTTTTTTGTTTGGTTTTGGTTTGTTTTTGTTTTTGTTTTTTTTTTTTCCAGAGCTAAATAAAAATGTGGGGAGGTTTATTTCTTGTGATTCCGCTCAGGTGAGACCTCACCTGCAGAGCTGCCCCAGCCCTGAGAGGACGTGGAGAGGAGCAGGATGAGCAGAGGGATGGAGCAGCTCTGCTGTGGGGAAAAGCTGGGAAAATTGGGATTGTCCAGCCTGGAAAAGCTCCAGGGTCACCTAATTGTGACTTTCCAGTGGCTGAAGGAGCCACAAGAAATGTGGAGAGAGACTTTGGACAAAGGATGGAGTGCCAGGACACAGGGAATGACTTCCCACTGCAGAGGGCAGGGGTGGATGGGATTTTGGGAAGGAATTCCTCCCTCTGAGGGAGGGGAGAGGCTGGGATGGAATTCCCAGAGCAGCTTTGACTGCCCTGGATCCCTGGAAGTGCCCAAAGCCAGGCTGGAGCCACCTGGATGGGGGAAGGTGTCCCTGCCCATGGCACTAAAATGGCACCGAGGCTTCATTCACCTGTGAGACAGCCCAGAAAACACCTGGAATGAACAGGAATGCAGGGCAGGGACCAAACTCTTCATCAATAACAGGAAAACCACCCAAAATAGCAGTTTTGGAAGCTTCCAAAGCTACTTGAGAAGCCAGGCCAGATTTGACAAATAGCTCCAGCCAAAATGGAGAAAATAATTAGAAAAACATTGAAACTTGTCAATTTTTTTTTTTTTTTAAACTGAAACGTTTTACTTCGGAAATGATGAAACATTTTAGTCCCAGCAGGATCCTGGAGCCTTTGTCCCAGCGAAACAGGAATGTTTATTCGGTTTGTCACTGACTGACTGAGTTAAATGTCAGGAGGAAACTCCAGCGCTGCTTTCTCGCGCAAAAAAATAAAAATTAAAAACGCACACAAGGTTTTTATCTGGTGCCACACCAGGGCATTAGAAGAGGCCAGATAAAGGGTTGAAGGCAAGCACCTTTCCTGTCCAGATCCTCGACTCCCCTAATTCCCAGCAGGCTGAGCCATGAGGGATTAGGCAACCTGCACGGAAAGGGGACGGGGTGACCTCAGGTGACAGCAAAGGCGAGAAGAGAAGGTTCCTTTTGGATGGAACTGCCCCAAAACAACCCTGGGAACAGCAGGGTTGAGGGTGATGAAGGCTGAAAGGGACAAAGGCTGGTGAGAGATGCCCCCCAGAGCCACTGGAATGGAGAATTGCCATGCCCAGGGCACTGGGAAAAGCCACATCCTGCCTCTTCCATCAGCACAGCAGCCTCCTGCCAAGGAATCCGCCTCTCTCCCAGCACTGGGGCCTTGGGTTGCCTCTAATTTTAGGGTCTGATGAAAAGGCTTGGGGTCTCCTCCAAGCTTTTCCAACAAAAGGGGCTGAGTGCCACAGCCAAGAGCCCTGGGATCCCACAGCGCTCCCAGCACTCCCACGTGAGCCCAGATGTGCCGTGCCTGCCTTTCCTGTCCTGTGCCTTTCCCTGATCTTGCCTTTCCCTGCTCTGTGCCTTTCCCTGATTCCTGCTTTTCTCTGCTCCCTGCCTTTCCCTGCTCCCTGCCTTTCCACGCTCCCTGCCTTTCCCTGCTCCTGCCTTTCCCTTTCCCTGCTCACACACCATGGCTCTGCCATGAATCCACAGCCTCATCCCCACGGATAATTATCCCAGCTCCGGGAACGAGCGCTCCCGCTGCCGGTGATCCGATACCCACAGCAGGCCCCGAGCTCCAGCCCGCTGAGAGCTCATCCCAAATCCAGGGGCCTTGCCCAGATAATGACCTTTAGCTCCTCCAAACGCTAAGTCAGCTCTAAAACCAGCCAGGAGGGACCTGCCGCAGGAGGAGCTTTCCAAACTCCGTGACACAAAGCCCGGAGTGGCCGTTTCCAAGCTTTGGAGGTGCACACCCCAATCCCAAATTGTCCCAGCACAGGTTTTCTTGGAGCAGGCAGAGCTCGGTGTGAGGCACAGAGACCCCAGCGTGTCCAGATGGAGGGGATGGAGCTGGTGATTACAGCAGGGAAGGAATTGGGAGCTGGGACGTGAAACCAGAGAGGGGAAACGTTTAAAGCTTTAATCTTGGAAACAGCTTCCTGATAGGAGATTTATGAGCAATGGGAACAGTCTCCTCTGCAGAAGGCTGGAAGCTGTGCTGCTGAAAGGAGAGCGGATAAAAGGGGGGACAAGGCATGAGGGATGGATTTGGGTTGAGCAGATGACAGGACCCGGGGGTTCCCTTCCAGCTCCTCACACACCCATTCACCCCCCTGGCACCAGCAGAGGTTGTCACAAATTGTCACAACATCCAGCACAGCTCCAGATGAGTGTGACCAGCCTGAATCTCTCTCCACACGGCAGCTGCTCTTGGGGCTGCTACAGAGCCTCATTTTTTGGCTAATTCCTGGCGTGGTAGCCAGACCCCGGGGCTCGACACATCCGACTTTTGTGTGGGAGCCTGTGGAAGGGGCAGGTTCATTAATACGTGTTTAACTTGGACCTTGAAGGAGCTGAACTTTTCCTGACTTAGCTCTCCCTGTATCTATATCCCACTTTCCTGTAATCAACCTTTCCGTTTTTTCCTGCCTTGGCCTTTCCCAGTGAGTTTGTGGGTATTGGTTTTCTCTGGAGCTGCTTTAGGGCTGCCGGAGGACATGGGAGTGACAGCTCTCGGCCTTCCAAGCTCTCTATCCACCCTACATTTATCCAGCTCCTCGTTCCCCTGGCTCCTCTTCCAACCTCAGCATGACCTGAAGGGGTGAAAAGATGAAGGAGACAAGAGCCAGCACCTCTCCAAACCTAGCAGAGAGTCATGGAACGGTTTGGGTTGGAGGAGACCTCAAAGCTCACCCATTCCCACCCCTGAACGGCCAAGGACATCTTCCGCTAGACCAGGTTGCTCCAAGCCCTGTCCAGCCTGGGAAAGGCTTTGTTGGGAAGCTCATCCAAGGCTCAGCCTCGTAAAGCTGCCGAGCCAGAGCCCCGAGCAGGGATTAGATGTTGAAGTCTGACCTCAGCCGGGTGCAGCCAGCCCAAAGCGCTCTCACTTCGGGCTGATTGCCCCACAAAAACAGCAGTGAAATCACTTCATTAATCCCCAGAGCCGCGTTTCCTTCCTTTCTTCCTTCCTTCCCCCAGCCAAGCTGAAGCTTAAAATAGTATTTTGCATTCCTCATATTTCACTCCAGAACTAATTAACACCCAATCAGCCCAAAGCTCTTCCCACAGCAGCCTGGCCCCCACGGTGCAACCTGCCCATCCTTGGCAGCAGCAGCAGCACCCAGCGGGCTCCCAGCTCCTCCCAAAAGCCATTTCTGATGGAGCATCTGGAAAGAACCGAGCTGAAACATGAAAACACCACAATTCGAGCCCCACGTGCACTTTCACCTCCAGCCCACGTGCACACACAACCCTGCGGCGCCCATAAACCATCTCAACGCTGTGGTCATCCCCCAACCCCACGAGCAGTCGCTCTTCCAGAGGTTCCAGCAGCTCCTAAATTAGGACAAAACCCACGAGTTAAGCTGTCTCCCCGCTGGTACCCCCACACAGCAGGGCTGGACACCACGTCCAGCCTCACGGACAGTTTTAACCCAGCTAAAAAAGCTCCCTGGATTCAGGAACAGGGTGTGGGACAGTAAAGATGGAGCCCAGGTCTTGCTTCACTTGGATTTCGCAGCCTTTTCTCACCCTCTCAGCACCCCAGGCCAAGCGTGAGTCAAAAGGGGCCGTGGAGATGACGGAGCTGGAAAGGAAACATCATCCAGGAGGGCTCCAAAGATGTCACCCATGAGACATCAGCCCCCTCACTACAGAATCCTTCTTGCTCACACACGTCAGGCTCGGAGGATCACGGAGGGGCTGTGGAGCAGGAGAGGGTGTAAAGAGTGGCACAAACACAGGGAAGACGTGGCAGCTACAGGCGAGGGAGGAAAGGTCAAACACACCGTGCCTGACGTGTTTATTTGGTTTTCGGCCCAAACTTCCACCCACGGACCAAAGGCAAGGGCAGATCCAACACTCCAGGCAGCTCGTGAGCAAGAGCTGGTTCAGACCTTCAGCACCGCGCAGCCAGCCCTCGCATTTACTGCTTAAAAATAACCCTAAAACTACAAAAAATCATACCAAGCTCTACATCTCCGTACAGCTCCATCCTCTCCCCTGATAGCTGTGAGGAGGTGGGAGAGCCGGACTCCCCCAAAAGCAGGCAATTGTTGAAAGACAAAGGGGCACTTTGTGTGTTTGGCTGACACGATGCTGTTCAGTCGTTACGTTGAAGTCAGTGACCTCAGGGGTCCTCCCTTGTCCTTCAAGCCGTGCCCACCCTCATGGGCCAGGCCTGGGGCAGCAACCGTGACCCCCTCACACCCAGGCGTCCCCACAGAGAAGCCTCAAGGAGCTGCCACAAGGTACGACAGCTCTCCGCGGTACAAGGGTGCCACAGGGACCTTCTTTCCTTGCTCGGGCAACCCCGACACCCACGAGGGGCTGTAGAACACCCTCACACAACACACCCC
>VZSR01003814.1:829003-895279 GCA_013398615.1 Brachypodius melanocephalos | reverse complement strand
GATCCTGGAGGTGTCACCATTCCTGGGGGTGTCACCAATCCTGGGGATGACACCAACCCTGGAGGTGTCATCGACCCCGGGGGTGTCACCGTTCCTGGAGATGTCATCGACTCTGGAGGCATCACCAATCCCAGGCATGTCACCGATCCCGAGGGTGTCACTGGCTCCGGAGGTGTCACTGATCCCGGGGGTGTCACCAGCTCCAGCGGTGTCACCAGTCCCGGGGGTGTCACCGATCTCAGAAGTGTCACCGACCCTGGAGGTGTCACTAGCTCCGGGGCTGTCACTCCCAAACCCCGCCAGCTCCTCCAGCCTGGCCAGCGCCTCCCGCAGCTCCCGCACCTGAACCGGACACGGAGCTCAGCACCGGGGCTGCACCGGAGCCACCCCGAGAGTGTCACCGGGACCACCTGCGAGTGTCCCCTGCTGTCCCCACCTTGCCCTGCAGGCGGTCCCGCTCTCCCCGCAGCCCCCGCAGTGCCGCCGTGGCCTGGCCCAGCTCCTGCTGGCGTTGTCGCAGGGTTGCCCGCAGGGTCGCGTTCCTCGCCACCTCCTCCGGTAACCCCGGAGCCATCTCGGCCACCTCCAGCCACCCCCGAGGTGACCAGTCTGGGGTCCGGGGTGACCAGTCCAGGGTCTGGGTCAGCTCCTCCAGGCTCTGGGAAGGCCAGGATGGTCAGTGAGCCACTGGGAGGATACTGGGAATACTGGGAGGATGCTGGAGATACTGGGGAGAGATACTGGGGAGAGATACTGGGGAGTTATAAGGGGAGGAAGTTGCAGGGGTACTGGGGATACTGGGAGGATACTGAGGGGATACTGGGGATACTGGGAGGGATACTTGGAAGATACTGGGGAGGGATAATGGGAGGATACTGGGAATTATCAGGGAGGATGCTGGGGGGATACTGGGGAGTCATAAGGGAGGAAGCTGCAGGGATACTGGAGATACTGGGGGGACACTGGGCATACTGGGAGGACACTGGCAGGATACCAGGAGGATTCTGGGGGGATATTGGGAATTGTCAGGGAGGATTCCGTGGGTATACTGGAGGATGCTGAAGTGATGTCTGAGGCATGGGGGGATCCACGAGGGATACTGGGCTGTATGGGGCTGTACTGGGCAGTACTGGGAGCACTTAGTGGACCCTGCGGGGGTGTCGGGGCTCACCCGCACCGCTTGCAGCCAGGCCGGGGCCGGCGCTGGCTCCGCCGGTGGCCACCGGTGACGGGAGAAGACGGCGCGTTCCAGGGAGCTCACGGCATGCTGGAGGCGCTCGAACAGGTCCGGGCTGCACGCTGGGGACAGCGACACCACCGGGGACAGGGGTGGGGACAGCGTGGGGTGGCACATGGGTGGCACACGGGCACAGCGCTCACCGGTGCCACTGCTGGGGACAGTGGGGACAGTGGCGATGGCGTCCCAGCCGTCCTCCTCCTCCTCCTCCTCCTCCTCATCCCTGCGGGGTGATGGAGGGCACGGTGAGGGGTGGCACAGTGCCAGTGTCACCACAGTTCTAATGTCCCCTGGGCGCTGTCCCCACGATTCCGGTGTTGCCTCGGTCCTGGTGTCCCCTCTGTCCCAGTGTTGCCTCGGTCCCCCTGTCTGGTGTCCCCGATGTCCCCTTGGTCCCTTTGTCCCCATATTCCTGCTGTCCCCATTGTCCCCTCTGTCCTGCTGTCCCGGTACCTGGCGGGGCACTGCTGTTGTCGCTGCTGTTGCGGTGCCACCTCTGCCAGCAGCCCCAGCTTGTAGCGCAGGATGTCCTCAATGTCACTGGTCACGTCCTCCTCTTCTTCCTCCTCATCCTCCTCCTCCTGGTCCCGTGGTGCCTGGACTGTGGTGGCCATGTCCAGGCCAGCCCCGGGGACACAGGGGGTGGCATTGGCTGGGCTCTGCTGGCACGGGGATGAGATTTGGTCACCGGGTCAGCCCCGTGTGGAGTCAGCCCCGTGTGGGGTCAGTCCCGTGTGGGGTCAGCCCCGGGGCCCTCTCACCTCCTCCAGGCTGTGGCTCCCAGGGCTCCCAGCATGTCCCAGTTCCATGCTGGGGGTCCCGACACGTCCCGGTTCTAAACTGGGGGTCCCAACAGGCCCTGGTTCGACGTTAGGGGTCCCAGGATGTCCTGGTCCCACACTGAGGATCCCAGTAGCTCCCAGTATGGCCCAATTCCCCTTCGGGGTTCCCAATCCCATATTGAAGATCCCACTAGGTCCCAGTCCCACATCAAGGATCCCAGTAGGTCCCAGTATTTCCCAGCAGGTCCCAGTTCCACCTTAGGGCTCCTGTTTGATCCCAGTTCCACACCGAGGGTCCCAGCAGCTCCCAGTATGTCCCAGTAGCTCCCAGTATGTCCCAATTCCCTTTGGGCCCTGTTCTCTCATGGTTCCACCTCAGGGTCCCAGTAGTTCCCAACAGCTCCCAGTACGTCCCAGTAGTTCCCAGTTCCCCTCGGGTCCCGTTCTCTCCTGGTTCCACCTCAGGGTCCCAGTAGCTCCCAGCAGTTCCCAGTAGCTCCCAGCAGTTCCCAGTAGCTCCCAGCAGTTTCCCAGTAGCTCCCAGCTCTGTCCTGTCGCAGCCGCGTCTCCTCGGGCGGTCCCGGCGGCGCCTCCGGCCCCGCTCCTGCCGGTATTTCCTTTTCCTTTAACCATTGAGCTGCTCCGCCCGGGGAGGTCACGGGGCCCTTTTGGGGTGCTCTGACCCCCCCAGATCCCACGCCAAAATCCCCCCAATCCCCCTTTGTGCCCCCGTGTCCCCGCTGTCACTTACCCCCGCGGGTTCCATCCTTCGCTGTCCCCTTTGCCCGCACCAGCTCCAGGAGAGCGGCGTAGGCGCCACCACAGCGCTCGCTGGGGGCGAGGGGGGACTGTCCCCACTGCGTCCCCTGTCCCCAGCCTGTCCCCATTCCGAGGGGCTCGGGGGACTGTCCCCACCCTGTCCCCAACCTTGTCCCCATCCAGGTTCCGATTCCTGTCCCTGTCCCTACCTCCTGTCCCTGTCCCCTGTTACCACCCCATCCCCTGTCCCTGTCCCCATGTGCAGCGCAGTGCCAGCCTCAGCACGGTGTCACGGGCCACTCTCAGCCCCTGTCCCTGTCCCTGTCCCCACCTGCAGCCCAGTGCCAGCCTCAGGGCCGTGATCCTGTCATTGTTCCCTGTCCCTGTCCCCACCCACAGCCCTGTTCTCTCCCCATAGTTCCCGTTCTATCCTGGTTCCATCCCAGGGTCCCAGTCCCACACTGAGTGTCCCAGTAGATCCCAGTAGGTCCCAGTTTCCCCCCTGGGGTTCCCGTTCAATCCCAGTCCCACATCAAGGGTCCCAGTAGCTCTCACAAGCCCCCAGCAGCTCCCAGTTCCCCTCGCGGTTCCTGTTATGTCCCAGTCCCATCTCAGGGTCCCAGTTCCACACCGAGGGTCCCAGTAGCTCCCAGCAGTTCCCAGCGGGTCCCAGTGCTGTTGGCAGCACGCTTTCATAGATTTTCAGAAAAAGCAGAGTTAGCACCAACTTCTAAGAACTCTGCTGAGGAACCCAGCCCTCCCTGGGACACCCGGTGCAGCAGACATCAAAAAAGGAGGGAAAAAGTCCACTCATCCCTCACCTGCTCTTTCCCATACCTTCGTGCATGCTTCGAGGGAGTTTACTGCCCCTTCACCCAAAGAACAAATTGAACAGGCAATAAAACCCACCCCAGCACAGGGGGAAGGAGAATATTTCCCTGTTAGCCATCTCTGCCCCCATAAGGAACACTGAAACAAAACCTATTCCCAAATGAGATATTACTGCAGTGGCCCAGGCCTGCAGATCCCCTCGCTGTGCTCCCAGGGCAGCTTGTTCCACACGAGGGTAGCTCGGGGTGCTCCCAAGACTTTGAGTGCCGCCGATCCCTGTGAGGTGCTCCAGGGCGCCGCCGATCCCTGTGGGGCCCTCCGGGGTGCCGCCGATCCCCGTGGGGTGCTCCCAGGATTTTGGGTGCCGCCGATCCCCGTGGGGCGCTCCGGGATGCCGCCGATCCCTGTGGGGTGCTCCAGAGTGCCGCCGATCCCTGTGGGGTGCTCCAGGGTGCCGCCGATCCCTGTGGGGCGCTCCGGGATGCCGCCGATCCCTGTGAAGTGCTCCAGGGTGCCGCCGATCCCTGTGGGGTGCTCCCAGGATTTTGGGTGCCGCCTATCCCTGCCCTCACGTGCAGCTCATCACGTGGTGGGGGCGGAGCGCGAACAGAGGCAGGGGCGGGGCCTGGGGCCCGCTGTCCAATCAGCGCTGCCGGTGCCTCAGCGAGCCGGCCAATCGCGCGCCGCGCGGGGATTCAAAAGACTGCCGGGAGCAGCTGCTGCTCTCTGACACCTCGACTAGAACCTTCCAGAAAGTCTCTGTGGGTGTCAAACTAAAAGGTCCATATTGGAGACTTCTTGGTCCTTTATCAGTCTCTCAATAAAAATCTGTAATACTTTATTGCTTTCTGCTGGTTTAATCTGTTGGCCTGTGGTATTGTTCAAGCCTGCTGTTCAGGCACGAAGGAATCTCTTCACATCTCACTTATGAAATATCTCATTTCAGAGTAAGTAATGCAAAACAGTCTCCCATCAATTTTAGATGCTCACCTAAGAACTCTGAGACTATATTCTGTATATAACACCCCAGGTTTATTTCACGGACTTCAGTTGCACCGGAACCCTTTTGTAGGTCAAAACTTAATGTTCAGATGGAAGATGCAAAAACAAAACAAACAAAAACCAACCAAACCCGCCCCAAACAACAACAGCATCAACAACAACGAAACACAAAAAAAGAACAAAACAACTCCCTCCCCCAACCGCTGTACTAAACGTCGAGGTGTTGTTCAACCCAGGTTCTGTTACCTTTTTAATTTTAAAATTGATTTTTAAAAATTTAACAATGCGAGCAGGTATCGGACCTGAGGCAGTTCAGTTACTCTAACAGCAGCATTCTGCCTGTGCTGTTACTCGGAGTTAAGCACAGGAACCCTTGGTTCTCTCTCGTTTCTCGTTATTTCTCTCGTTATTTCTGTCCTTCCCTCCGCCAGCGCCGGGCCGGCCGCGGCGAGTGAGCGGGAGGCGCCGCCCTCGTGACCGCCGCCGCGCGCCGTCTCCATGGCGACGCGGCCGTAAAGCGCGCGTGTCGCAGCTCTTCCGTCCGTGCGGCGCGGCCCAGCGGCCCGGGGACTCGCGGCCATGGAGATGCCTCTGCCGCCCGAGGGTGAGGGGCGATCGGGGGAAACGGGGGGCGACCGCGGGAGCGGGGAGGGAGCGGGGAGAGCGGGGCTTGACGGCTCTGTCTCCCCACAGACCAGGAGCTGCGGAATGTCATCGACAAGCTGGCGCAGTTCGTGGCGCGGAACGGGCCCGAGTTCGAGAAGATGACGATGGAGAAGCAGAAGGAGAACCCCAAATTCTCCTTTCTCTTCGGGGGCGACTTCTACGGTTACTACAAGTACAAGCTGGCCCTGGAGCAGCAGCAGCGTGAGTGGGACCTGCGGCTCGGGGAGGGCCGGCTCGGGGCTCCCTCCTTGGCCCGACCGCGGGGTCTCGGGGTCGGCCGGCGGAGACACTTTTGTCTCTCGTGGTGTCGCCCTGCTCCGCCGGGACCGGTTTGCAGCCTCTTCCTGCGCTCTGGGTTCCAGGCACTTGGCTCAGCGCTGCCCACGGCTCTTCACGGCTGCCCCCGGCTTGCTTGTGGGTTTGGAGGCGGGCAGGCGGAGCCGTGGGGACGGGCAGAGCGGTGAGACGGAGCTCGGCACCTGGAGAGCCGGAACTCGGCTTGTCCTGGAGTTGTCGCTCTGGAAGTGTACCGGGAGTTGGCTGACTCCCCTCGTTGGCACCGTCCGCCCCGTGATTTTGCGTTAACCGTAGAATCATGGAATATGCTGAGTTGGAAGGGACCCATCAGGATCATCGTGTCCAGCTCCTGGCTCTGCGCAGGACACCCCAAGAATCCCACCAAGTGTCTGAGAGCGTTGTCCAAGCAGCTCGGGAGACCTCTCTGACCCCCTCAGAGCGAGGGTCTATTTGGAACCAGTGCCATTTTCACCCGTGGGCTGGCGGTAGAGGGTTTCTCTGGGAGGTTTACTTTCAACGTTTACTCTGTCTAATAGTGTTGTGCAAGCAAAGCCAAGATATCGAGGCTTCTGCACAGATCCAGCCCTTGCCACAGCCATCACTCCCACCGGCTGCGCCCATCCCAGCCCCTCAGGGCACCCCGTCTGTGGAGGAGCTCATCCAGCAGAGTCAGTGGAACCTGCAGCAGCAGGAGCAGCATCTCCTCGCTATGAGACAGGTTGGTTTAAGGTGAACACTCACCTGGTGTATCCTGGCATGTCAATGGCTGTAGGAGTTAGAGCGAGGAGGGGAGAGGATGGTTTGCTTCTGAGCAGTGATGGAGGTGAGAAGGGATGTTGCTTTCCTTGTTTTTGTTGTGTGGCAAATGCCATCGTTCCCCTAGGATGGATGTATCTGATGTCTAGGTTGTGTTGGTATGGTTGATTTGTGATTAAAACCTTTTATTTACTCCGAAAAATCTTGTTAGTTGCAGAGTGGAATAAACTGTGACTGCTTTAACCTTGGTTTAATGCTGCAGATTGCTGGGAACTGCAAGATGTTCCAGTTTGTAGTATTCTGACTTAGATGTGATTAGGGGTGGAAGGGAACTGTGTGCTATCCACTAGCTGATTTTTGCAGGAAATCTTTAGCCATTAAAGCTGCAGAAAACCAAACCGAAGTGTTCCGTGTGCCTTGGTTACATTCCTTACATTTAAGAGCTTCTTGCAATTATTTGTTATTGCGTGATAGATTTTAGAAGCAGAAGTAAACTGGACTTCTCCTGAAAAATGTGAGGAGTCTTCTCTTTTCAGAACGAAGGAATTGAAACATTTTCATGAGGTCACAGTGCTTGTAAAGAATTTTGGTCCTTGAGATAGCTATTTGTGTCCAAGAGGATAAGGATACAGCAGCTTCATTCTTTAAGAGAATGTTGGCTATAATGTAATTTTTTCTCCTTTTTTTTTTTTTTTTTTAATTATCTTACCAGGAACAAGTCACATCAGCAGTAGCCCTTGCAATCGAGCAACAAATGCAAAAGGTTTTGGAGGAAACCCAGTTAGATATGAATGAATTTGACAGCTTGTTGCAGCCAATAATTGACACTTGCACGAAAGATGCGATCTCAGTAAGTGATCCGAATGTGCACGGGGATTTGGTGGTGCTGTGGGTTCGTTTGAATTTTGAGATTCTGTCTGTGTTAACAACAGCTTCCTATCTGTGTTGTGTGGCAGGTAAGATGAAAGCTGTTACCTGAAAACTCCCCTTCCTGTGGTTATTTCAGAGCTATAGCAAGCCCATATTGTGGGAACGCATTAGACTGACTCGAAATAATTAAAATTTGCTTTTCTAAGGCTGGCAAGAACTGGATGTTTAGTAATGCCAAGTCTCCTGCACACTGCGAGTTGATGGCCGGGCACCTGCGGAACCGGATCACAGCGGAAGGAGCTCACTTCGAGCTGAGGCTGCACCTCATCTACCTAATCAATGATGTTCTGCATCACTGGTAAGAATTCAGTTACGGGTTTCAGTTTGCTGTTTGGATTAATTGGATGAAGTTTCTCTCCTAGATACAGTGTTGGTTTGACTAGTCACTTCATATTTTTAACAGAATAATTATTTTTAGCAGCTGTCCTCAGATGTCCACAGCTCTGATCTAGTCCTTTAGTAATCAAATTTACCATTTTAGTAATCAAAACCATTTTACCTACTTTGTGTATTTTTCCTCCAGACAAGACTTTACCATAAAGTCGTTAGGGAGAGAACTCTATTTCGTGATTCCACTACTTGTAGCATAGTAGAAGTTGAGATGAACTGAATATAATTCCAGTGCACTTATAGTGAAAAAGATAACTCTTCCCATTCTTTTCTCGAAGCCAACGGAAGCAAGCACGAGATCTTCTGGCTGCTTTACAGAAGGTGGTTGTGCCCATTTATTGTACCAGTTTTCTAGCAGTGGAGGAGGATAAGCAACAGAAAATTGCCAGAGTGAGTATCTGGTGTTGGTTTAACGGTAACTTTTGCTTTGTTATGTTGGTGTTATGTAAATTCACAAATAGGCAGGTGCACAAAGAGATTCTTTGGGTCTGATTGTCTTTATAAAGTCTATTACAGGAGGTGCTCTAGTTCACATTTAAAATAGAACTTTAAAGTACCTAGGCTTTATTTAAGAGTTATAATGATGAATGCACCTGAATCTTTACTGGTTCAAAAATAAATACCAAAATCCTAGATCTTGTGAAAAGCTGAAGACACAAAAAATGCTGTGCGTCAGTTTTTCTTTGAATGTTTATGATTTCTAAAATCCTTTCACTCTTATTCGTGCAGCTTCTTCAGCTATGGGAGAAAAATGGGTACTTTGATGAGTCCATTATTCAGCAGTTACAAAGCCCAGCTCTTGGACTTGGCCAGTACCAGGTTAGCCACAAAAATACCAGTTTTCTTATTTATGCAAATATTTTGAAAATTATTTTCCTTTTCAAATATAATGTTAATTTCTGTCCTCCCTCCTCTCCCTTGAAGTTGCTTACAAGGGATTACAAAAAAAAAAAAAATGTAAAATGTAACGTTGTTATTTCAAACGTTCAATAATCCTGCTGCTGATATGGTCCTGGACATAGGATACAGACTGATACAGTGCTGTATATATCTGATAGTATCTTGTATAGCAGAAAGTGTTTGGTCAAAAGGAAACAAGCAAACATGGCTTTAAATTAGATCCATTGAATATAAAAATTGTCGTGGCAGCGGGAACTTTTCCTTTTTATTAATGATAGTGAATGCTGTTGATTTGAGCTGTATTGGAAAGACAGTACTAGAGATGGTGGGTTCCGAGCTGCAGAGAATATTTTGGAAATCTCCACAAAGGTTCATAATGAGACTGGGTTGTTCTGCCAGCATTATCTTGCGTCCTCGTGTGCTTTTTGGGAGAGGGAGTTAAGGGCAGTGCAGGGAATTCTGAACAAGTGGATGGTATTATAGGTGCAGTCATTTCTTTTATCAGGCGAATTTGATCACTGAATACGCAACGGTTGTACAGCCTGTGCAAGTGGCTTTCCAACAGCAGATCCAGAACCTGAAAACTCAACACGAGGAGTTTGTGAACAGCTTAACGCAGCAGCAGCAGCAACAGCAGATCCAAATACCCCCACTGGAGAACGAGGTGAAATCCACACCCCCACCTCAAGCCCCCACAGCAGCCCCAGCCTCAGCTCCAGCGTCTGCTCCGGTCACACAAGCAGGTACTGAGCTCACCTTGTGCAAAAATCAGTGGGTGACAGTGTTACGACTTCTTTTTTTTTTTTTTTTCTTTCTCCTTTTTTAACAATGAGGCACAGTGCACTGCCAGTTTGGTTCAGGCAAAAGTTTGAATCTGTTCAGAGCCTTGCAGCAGGTGGAGGCTGATGGTTGGGTATAAAAAGAACCAAAGAGATGAGTGTTAAATGGATCAGAAATCCTGTCTCTCAGTAATCAGATTTCTGCAGAAGAAATTCCTCTGGATCCTGGTGTGCTGATATTTTATTAACTGCACGTGACTTTGATGCTGACAATAGTCTCTGAATTGTTCCAGATGATGGTAAATCTCAGCTGCCTCTGGCTGGTTCTACAGAGTATGACACAACTGGGTCTGGAGTGCAGGATCCTGCCTCAGGTGGACCACGTGGCCCTGGATCTCACGATCAGATTCCCCCAAATAAACCACCCTGGTTTGACCAACCTCACCCAGTTGCACCGTGGGGTCAACAGCAGGTAGGAAACAGTTCTGGAAACGGGTGTGGAGGTTCGGACTGTCTTGGCTGTGGGGGTTGGGAAATGAAATCTTGGTTGTGGAGGTGCAGGGAAAAGCTGTGCAAGTTAGAAATCTGGATTTCAATGCCAAGCTTTGTCACGCTGAGCGCAGTTAAAGGCAAAATGCTAATCATATTTCAATTTGTTAACCATCACACTATTCCTATGAATGACAGCTGTTTGCTTCAGTAGCAGTTTGGTCTTCTCCCGTTTTTTTTCTGAAGTTGCAGTCATTCTGACTCTGTAATTGAAATGTTCTTTTGCTCGTGCATGTTGCCTATTGGGGCTGCATTTCCTTAAGAAGGTATGTTACTGTGTTCTTTATTCTTGTAACCTAATGACCAGGCTTCTGTACCTCACCTCCAGGGACCACCTCATTGCCCTCCCTGGAATAACAACCATGAAGGAATGTGGAACGAACAGAGAGATCAAGGCTGGAACAACCAGCGAGAGACGCCTTGGAACAACCAGCCTGATCCTTCTTGGAACAACCAGTTCGAAGCGCCGTGGAACAACCAGCACGAACAGCCTCCATGGGGTGGGGGTCAGAGGGAACCTCCATTTCGAATGCAGCGGCCACCTCACTTCAGAGGCCCATTTCCTCCACATCAGCAACATCCCCAATTCAACCAGCCCCCGCATCCGCATAATTTCAACCGCTTTCCACCTCGCTTCATGCAGGATGATTTTCCACCTCGCCATCCCTTTGAAAGACCTCCTTATCCTCATCGTTTTGATTACCCCCAGGGGGATTTTCCTCAAGGTAAAGTGTGTACCAGGCCAGGTTTTCTTACGTTGTAATGCTGCTTGCCATTACCAAATTATTCGATGATTTGGGGTGACAGTTTATCCTTGGTGGACTGTTGTGATTTTCATAAGAAATGTTTAGTTTGGGAGTTTGGGAAGCTACTGCTAAGAACTCAGTAGGAAACACATGCAGAATTTCTTGATTTTTGAATCTTCCCTAATGGATAAGAAATTATAGTCCAAATTCAAGTCAGCATCTCTACAGGCACTTCTTTTGCGACTAGTTCCCTTTAAAAGTAATAACTTCAAAGGTGAGAAGCAGCATTTTCTTGTAAATGTAACCACCTGCACATCAGCCTGTAGGTGAGAGCTGTGGAGGAAGTTAAGAAGGCAGCATTAAAAGGGTTTGTTCCTGTGCACACACTTACTTGTTCTTTCCTTTTATTTTGACTGCCAAGCTCTCTAGCTTTCTGCCTTTAGTGTTGTGTGGTTTGGTAGTGTGTGGTGAAATGATCCCTACCTCCAGTTCTTCCTCCTTGTTGGGTCTGTTCTCTTTTTGGGAATATATGGGAGTGTAACCAGGTGCTGCTTGCCTGGCCTGCGGCTGTCTGAAGTCTGCTGTAGTTGTCCCCAAAGGCAGTTTCCATTTCACCTGCAGGAGTTACTGTTACTCTGGAATGATCCTTATCAGTGTAAAGACCAAAGATCACCTTGGTTCTGTGTGACAGGTCATGTAGAAGATACATTATGTTTCTGTGTAGGAGTTGCTACCTTAATCCTAAAAGCTTCTCAGTTTTCCAAGTCCAAAAATGGTTGGAAACCGATGGATTTGAGTTTATATATTTAGGATTAGGTTTAACTTCCATGGTAGAGATCATTTCTTTTTTTTTCCTCTTGGGTTTTGTTGTTTGGATGGTTTTTTTAAGAATTGTGGTCGCGAGTAGGGAGAAAGGGAGAACTCCCTCTTGTCTGAGGGAGTTTAGGTTTAAACTTAGAATGAGAAGCTGCATTTTGGATTCTAGTAGTGATTTAAAATATCTGTTGTTTCATGCAAAGTTGTTGGAGGAAGAGATCTACTAAACCAGGTGGTTAAAATTAGGAAAACAGTGAAGCAATGGCAGTACAGATTCTGCTTGGGTTTTGATGACAATGAGTCAAATAGTATCAGCTCGAGATTGGGAAGCAGCTGTAATGGCTTTTCCTGGAAAAAACTGTTCATCTTGTTGCAAATTATGTTGATTTTAAGTCTTTCATTTTTCTTAGCAGAGTGCAGTGAGTTCAGCAGGGTCTCCTGGTATTCATGGCGTTTGTCCATCAATGGTTGGATGAGTGTCACTCACTTCCCTACTTTAACAGAATTATTATCTCTACCTCTCCTCCAAATTTTTTTTTTCTCCAAAAGTATTTTCACGTCACCCACTGATGCGAGTTAATTGCTGGAGTATGTATTTCTTGACATATGTTGATTTGACAGAGAGACAGAACTAATTACAAGTCCAAGCTGAGCCATGATTGTGTACTTAGCTTCAGAAATAAATTGCACCAGTAGCTGCCCTGCTGCACTTGAAACATTTTGGTCTTGAGTGTATCTTCCTTGTGATCCTTTTGACCACAGTCCATCCCAAAGGAAGCAGTGGCTTGGGGCTGAACCTATCCTGTTGTCTAGAGAGTGGTTGCTGTGGCCAGGAAGGCGTATGCACTGCAGGGTCTTGGTGAATGTGGACCTGTAGCCAGCCTCTGGTCCTTTGGTTCTGGTGCTTTGCTGGGTCTGCTGAGGTTGGGTGTTAGGATAAATGCAGTAATTGAAGTACACCTCTGATTGCCTTCCTTTCTTGGTAGCTAAATAAAATATTTTGGCTCTCTCACTCTGCAGAAATTGGCCCTCCTCATCACCATCCTGGTCACAGATTGCCTCATCCTGGAATCAGTGAGCATCCTCCGTGGGGAGGGCCACAGCACCCTGATTTTGGGCCGCCCCCACACGGATTTAACGGGCAGCCCCCTCACATGCGGCGCCAAGGGCCCCCTCACATGAACCACGATGATCCCAGCCTGGTGCCGAATGTTCCCTACTTCGATCTTCCTGCGGGACTGATGGCTCCACTTGTCAAAGTAAGCGCTTGCTGTGGGATTGAACTGGTGGGATTAAAAGATCCACACTCTGTTGTTGTTGTTATTAGGGACAGTTCAACATGGATGTGTTCCTTCCATCCCACAGCCGGTTGTGTAGGGATGGGGGGACTGGGTAGTGAAAATGGTGATGAGCTGGAGGAAACCGGTTGAACTCAGTGTGAAAGACTAACTTATTCTTGAAGGTCTGACCCCTATTAGTAGGAAATGGAAATCCCCAGTGATTTCCAGATGGTCAGAGACACCTCACAGGTCTGATGGGGCCACTGTGATTCTTCGTAATCAGAATTCTCGTGAAGGTGTTTCACAATATCAATGTTATATAGACAAAGAAGAATAGAGAACAGGAAATATACCTATATCAGCATCTTTAGGCATATTTATATTTATATATTCTGTATTTGAGATGAACAAATAAGCCTCTTCCATCTCTTTGTGTTATTCTCATACACCAGTTTGTGCCAGGCTTCCATCCAGACACATTAGCACAAAGGTGGATGAGATCTGCATTTCATCTACCTGGTGACCCACTTAATACTGTAACCTGTGCAGTGCAGGCTTTTCTCAGAGAACTCACAACAGTGATAGCACGAAGAAGCATCAGATTGTCTGAAGAATCGTTGTTTCCAGATCATTTTTTATCCAGTATTGCAACTTGAGGCCTCTACATAGCTAAATCTGTATTTAACTCTTCAGATAGGCACCCCATGACACTTGACACGAATGTGATTTATTTTGTTTCCGGCAGCTTGAAGACCATGAGTATAAACCTTTAGATCCTAAAGATATCCGTCTTCCACCTCCAATGCCCCCCAGTGAGAGACTCCTGGCTGCGGTTGAGGCATTTTATAGTCCACCATCTCATGACAGGCCTAGAAACAGGTAAGAGTGAGTGTAGCCAATAAAATGGTGAGGCAAGTGCCCTAAGAAAGTGGCTCAAACCACAAAGTGCCTCTCTGTCTTTCACCTGTGCTTTTGTTGTATTGCAACTGCACTTGGTGTTTGATCTTATACTGAGATCTGGGTTTTGCCCAGACCCTTTGTTCCATACAAAATCTGGTGAAAATCCTTAAGGTTGCCAGGAATTTACACGTGTGGGTTCTGTGTGGTTGATTTGTTGCAGTGAAGGATGGGAGCAGAATGGACTGTACGAATTCTTCAGAGCTAAAATGAGAGCAAGGCGGAGGAAAGGTCAAGAGAAGAGAAATAGGTGAGAGTTCCTGTGTGCTGCCTTCTGCTGTGTGCTGTTCATCTGGAAGGTGCTTGGGCTAAATGCAGAGGGAAAGTCTGTTCAGCAGCATGCTGCTCTGCCTAATCTGCAGAAAATGGAACTGGCACAAGTTGCCCAGAGAAGCTGTGGCTGCCCCGTCCCTGGAAGTGCCCAGGGCCACGTTGGACAGGGCTTAGAGCAACCTGGTCTTGAGGAAGGTGGCCCTGCTCCATGGCAGGGGTTAGGACTTGATGAGCTTGAAGGTCCCTTCCAACCCAGACTGCTTTATGATTCTGTGAAGCAGTTTTTCACACTCAAGCTTTCACTTTCTCTGCAGAAGTAGTGCTTGTGTGTAATTTGAATGTGATCAGGAGTAGATTTGTGTTTCTGGTGCTCCTCCATGGAATCTCACTGGACTTTTCTCTGCTCATTTGTGCAGTGGGCCTTCTCGGTCTCGCAGTCGATCTAAAAGCCGAGGTCGTTCGTCTTCCCGCTCTAATTCAAGATCTTCAAAATCATCTGGCTCCTACTCGAGATCACGCTCTCGCTCTTGCTCCCGATCGCGATCCTATTCTCGCTCCCAGTCCAGGTAGGGCACGGTGGGGCTGAACCTTGGGAACTGGGGAGTGAGAAAAAGCCAAGGCTGATCCCAGGAACTGCCAGGATTGCTCTGGTAACTCATGTGCTCTACCTTTCAGAAGCCGGAGCAGGTCCCGCTCCTCTCACAGCCGGTCTCGGTCTCGGTCCCGGTCTCGGTCCAAATCGTACTCCCCAGGAAGGCGGCGCCGTTCCCGCTCTCGCAGTCCCACTCCTCCGTAAGCTTTGATTTGGTCCTGTCTCCTTTTACCTGTTTGAACAGAGCCTGCAGGGGCACTGCCTCGTTACCAAGGGATCATAAACATTTCAATAAAGAACAGAAAAGACGATGGAGAGCAGATTTAGAAACGATTCATCTGCTATATGTGCTTATAGAGAGACTATAACTCTGTTGTGGTGGCTTTTTATTTTAACCAAACTGTGTGCAACTGTGAAGTCTGTGTATGCCTTCCTTGGGAGCAGGAGTAATTCTGTGAGTGCTCCATTGGGAAGAGCAGTGTTTGATTTCTCTTGTGCTGAGAAGCAGGTGATGTGTTTCTGGCACCTCAATAACTGCATAATCTAATGGCTTTAATAAAAGAATAGCTTAGTAGAGCGGATGGAATTGTGTTAGATGTTAAAGCTTAACAGAATAGAACTGATTGTGCTTTGAGAATAGGATCACTGGTTCCTAATTTGTTCTTCTTATTTTCTTAGTTCTTCTGCTGGTTTGGGCTCCAGTTCTGGGCCTCCTATACCAGAATCGAGACTTGGAGAAGAAAATAAAGGCCATCAAATGCTAGTGAAAATGGGTAAGATGCTCTTCTAGGATCTTACACTAGCCAGGAAACAAAGATTAGATGCCAAAGTCTTAGATATAATTAATTAATGCATGTTCATAGGAATTATTCCTTGGCATTCCAGGGTCAGCATAAGAATATTCAGAGATGTAAGTATATGGAGCAGTGATAGTTGCCTTTCTGGGAAAGATACAGAAGACAGGGATGTGAGTTTGGCATCAGATAGAACTGACCCTACCTGAGGTATTTCATCTCCCTGCAGTGCCAGGTCGGCAGGGTTGACCAGACAGATTGGGGTTGCGCTGCCTTTCTTCTTCTCCTCCTAACAGTTTTTAGGGATAGTGCTGCTGTCAGCTCCTAGAATCTCTGCATATTAATGCTTGGGAAATAAATGGAGCAGCTCATGTGTTGTTTCAGGTTGTTTGTTCCCGTCCTGCTTTAGCAAACTGATGGCTGTCTTTAGTTGTTTCCAAAATGTCCACGTTTGTCTTCACAATTCTAGTAATAAAAAAAACAGTGAAAGGATTGCAGTGTTTTGTCCTTGCTGCAGGATGGAGTGGATCTGGTGGACTGGGAGCCAAGGAACAAGGAATTCAGGATCCAATTAAAGGAGGTGATATCCGAGACAAATGGGATCAGTACAAAGGAGTGGGAGTTGCATTGGACGACCCTTACGAAAACTACCGAAGAAATAAAAGTTACTCATTTATCGCACGCATGAAGGCCAGGGATGAATGTAAGTGAATGTTTCTCAGCAATTTAGAAACCTCAATGGACTTGAAAGTTATTTTTGTAAACCCAAATCCAAGTAGCAGTAACTCTTCATTTTTTTCTAATGTAACTGATAGAGTAAAACAGGTAAGTGGATGTGTACTCTGATTAACCTGGCAGGTTTTCCTTTTTAGGCATTGTGTTGTGTTCTAATCTCTGAAATGCTAATTAATGAGCGTGTTCTGTGCAAGCCACTTCCCGGCTACCATACTGAGGACCTGCATCTTTGAATGTTGCCCCAGGAAAACTTGGAGCAGTCACAAAATTAATAGAGAGGGAGCTGTGCCGCAGCAGGGAGCTCCTTGTGGTTGGAATCAAGTTAGACCACACTTACTGTTTACCCCTGCCCTATGGAGTTTCCTGCCATTAGTACCACATTCTGCCAAAGCCAGAAGTGGTAATAAATTCTCTGTAGTGCAGGAAGGGTTCAGAAAAAGCAGAGGTGTTTAAAAGAGGTGAAGACAATTACCTGAATGATGGATTTTTGCAGAGTCTGTGATACCTTGAACATTGGCACTTGCCAACAGCTAAAGGGAAAAAGTTGGCACGCTCAATGAAATGTCACTTCTGCCTGTAGATCTGTGCAATCAAATGGGTTCAAATAAAGCCCATAAGGAAAAATTCCTTATTAACAGAACCCTCATTCCATGAAACATTTCAGACAGCTTAGGTAACTGTGGAATGCATAAGAATTCTTTCCCTACTGTTTCAGTGAAGTGTGAAACACAAGACCCTCCACCACCCGAATAAGACTCTCTGAAGAAGGATGTCTTGCATCTTGTACAAAACATTTTTAAAAAATTAGAAATCCAGATTAAAGTCTGGAGGAAATGACACATGAATTACTTTTAAAACTATGGTGAAAAATGGAAAGCTATGACATGTGCTTCAACACTTGTCAATTAGTGCTTAAAAAAGGCCAGTTGTTACTATGACATGTCTAGCAAATTTAAAAATTTCCATTTATCTTGCAAAACTTTCTAATTAGTTCCCCATTTTATAGCAGAATTAAACCCCATTGACTTCCTGGTGCAGGACTGTGCCTCATTCATTCCTGTGGAATACAGACATTATCTGATGTGGTTGTGTGTTCTCCAGTTCCATAATGTATGTTTATTTCTCTCAAAAGGTTAATTCTATTTGAAGTGGAGGGGTGCTGCCTTGGGATCAAGTCAGACTGATGCTGAGCAGTGTATCCTAATGTCTAAATGGGGAATGAAGCATCTAGTTCCAGTGCAGGTGACCTGTGAGCACTGTGCGAGCTTTTAGAACCTTCCACCCACCTCCAGGCCCTTGCTGCAGCCGCCACTCGGGGCAAGACACGAGGGTCAGTTCTCTGGTAGCTTTCCCAGCACTCTGAGGGATGGGGCGGTGCTTTGTAATGGAACACAGTCTTTGAGCTTTTTATATTTTTGTATATACCCTTTAATAAAAGCTAATTAGTTCAATAGGAGAGAATCCATTTTCTCTGCTCTACACATTTCTATCAACAAGATGTTCTTGGAAGCTTGCTGTAATCTAAATGGAAAAAAAAAAGAAACGTACCTTTTGTAACTGTTTCCAGAGACCACCAGCTAGAGCTGCTAGGCCCTTACACTGCACTTCCACTCCCCAGGTTTGCCTGGCGGTTCTATTTTCCAGTCGTTTGTTTGTAGAGCAAAAACCCTCTTAAAAGCATTCAGTTAATATGGTGGAGTATCAGTTTGTTCTAGATCTACTGTAGTTGTGGAACTGTACCTGTCTGTGAATCAGCATACAACACCTGTATGTTACCAAGTTGTGAATGTTGTTGTTTTGCCTTCCAATAAAATCTTTTTTTAAAATAAAAAGGCAGCTGAGATTTCAGAGTAAGTGGATTCCTCTACCTCGAGTATAAGCCTTCCTTGTTTTGAATTTGTCTTAATAAACACACCCAAGTGTGTGCATGGGTTTGTTGTAATCTGACAAGGATGAGGTGCTGGTTTTGCATTGATGAACATTGAGTGAGGAGAGGAGCCACCCATGGAAGCATTATATAGAAATGCTGTTGGGATAATGGCACTAAAGTCAGGATCTGGTAATTTTTTGCTGCGGTCACGTTCCTCAGGGGCTGTAGTACAGACTTTCACTTCTTCCACGATTGTAAATGCGATCACAGATCTCACAATTCACTGGATAAATGTGTGCCCTGTGATGACTTATCACGGTCCCATTAGACAGAAGTGTTATCGTGATGTCTCTTTTGCTGACAGAGTCTGGCTGAGGGTTCCTGCATATCCCTGTATTGTGTACATGAGTAAAACATTCGGGTATAGAAAGTAACTTATATATAATAATTAGTGACTTGTACTAACTAATTTGTACTAACATAGCAGTTAGTACGAATCCTTCCAGTACAGTTTATAACCTTTTATCTGTGCAACTTGGAAAGGTTTCTTGTTCCAGCCTTAGAGCAGTAAATATAAATGTCACTTCAAGTTCAATATCTGTCCAAGCAGTTATTTCTCCTGGTCTCTCTGAATTTCTTCAAGCGCTTGCTCAATTGTTAGAGGTGGGGATTTGTGATTCTTGATGTACTGGGGGGAGGAAAAAAAAGTTAATAAACTACTGTCTTTATTATATAGATCATTATTTATTAAATAGTAGAAAGCAACTAATCTTCATGTCAAGATACCTGCATGTTTCTGTACTAGCAACAGAAAGCGACCCTTCTGTTGCACCATCTGCATGATCCCTGCTCATTTGAGGCCAGCTAAATGCTATAGCAGAAATCTTCATCTTTAAAAACTATGGCCTCCAGCAGGATGTCAGTCTTTTTTTGCTTTTAAACTTATTAATCACATGTGAAGAAATTGGGTTTGCTGCAAATACCACAAGTGTTTGGAAAGGAATATACGCTCAGTCTCTGGTTTGTCATAAATACCTCTTTAGCTTCTTCCAGGGTATGGTAGTGGAATTTCTCGTGCTCTAATGACTCCACGAGGGATGTGTGAAGCTGGTGAACGTTCTCCACAAACTGCTGGGTCAGCATCACGTGCTGCTTGCACAGGGCGTGTAAAACGAGAACCGAGGGGCTGTAGGCAGTCAGGGCTGTGAGGGACAGGATGGACTGCAGTGAGGCACAGCTGGCACGAGGGCTGAACAAACCAAGCTGGGCTTAGGTGCAGAAAATACAGTAAAAAAGAATAATAATAAGCGTGTTTTTGGTACCTTCTACTGCATCCATGCTGATGGTGTGACTGGCAATTGGCACTGGATCAATGTAGCTGGTTCCAACAGCTGGGGCAAGCGCTGCAGAGGGGTTTGCTGTACATAGGATAGCATCAGAATTACTGGATGGGGAGAGTAGAAAGGTTTAGTGCTACTGCTTGCTTCTTCACCAGATTTTTGGTGAAGCAGCTGTACAGCTTAAAAGGAGAATTCTGTAAGCCAAAAAGAGTTGACATAGTTAGACAACTTCCACAGTTGTTTTTACTCTTAGGCTCACAACACCATTGCAGAAAGCACCTTTTCTAACCCTAGGCAGAGTAAAAATTTTGTGCTTAATGCTTCTGTTTTCATGCACACTCAAGTTTCTCCTCGAGTGTGACAAGGAATGATGGCTCTTAGCACTTTTTCGTTTAAATAAAGAGATGTAGGCAGGGAGCTACCCCTCAGGATGTGAAAGCTTCTATCTGATCCTGTCGTGGGGCCATAGTGCTTTCCCAAGAGAGAAGCAGAACGCAAAAAACCTCTGAATGAGCAGTCAGTAACACTACAGTGCTATTATTTACAATACTAAAGGTATCAGAACACTGAATTTCATTTGAGAGTACTACTCATGCTGTTGTGAGCTCTGTTGCTGGGGAGTATTTTTAAGCAAAAAACATTTCTTATTACGATATTCAATCCCAGTCTTTTCTGTGGACAGCAGATTAAAGTGTTGGGCTTTAGAAAAAAATTTATTTAGCACCAGTGAGGGGAAGCTGGCACTGATCTATCAAGGCTGAGTGGGCTGGCACATATAAAAGTGTAAAACTTGCCTGACTAGGGCAGTAATTGCTGAACTCACCCTTTGCCCAGCAGTAGGTGAACAGAGGCTCTGCTGTCTGAACTGCAGCTTCTGTGACTGTCACTTGGTGTCCCCGGCTGTGCTGCCCTTGGGTGACCAGCAGGGATGACGCTGGAGATGGGTGTGCTCCAGAACATGTGCAGCTCCCAGCATGTCCATCTCCAGATTCCCTGTCTGTTGTAGACAGAGACCTTTCAAAGTCTTCAGAATATTCTGAATTAAGAGTTCTCTCGTTCTGATTAAGATGATCCTGTTGGTGTGGAGGGAAATCTGAGGAAACTCCACTTAAATGTTCAGAGATTTCGGCTTCAGAGACACATTTTTCAACATTCTCTTCAGAAGAATCACTTGCACCAGTTACTGCACTGGTCATTTTAAGAGCAGCCTGGTCCTCTTTCACTGGCAATGTATCTTTTTTCACATATTTGTTTGATTCTTGAGTAAACTGAATGTCTTTTCCCTGTAAAAGTATTTATTTTAGAACATCCACACTCCACCAAACAAAGGCAGACTGGGAATATGTGCTAGTGGGAAATTTCTACTTACTTTCTGTTTTAATTCTGCTGCCTTACTGGTAGTGTCTGGTGCCAAATCATCAAGGCTCAGGATATTCACTCTGAAGTCTGCAAATAAATGACACCTACGTGTGAGAATTTGCATGAAAATTACAATACGCTTTCCCATAAGTGGAAAAAAAAAAATCAGTGCTACCTTCCTAGTTTAGTATTGAAAAGTAATAGCAATCAGTCACTGATTCTTTAACTTCATAGAAACTCGTAAAATTTCTTCCTTTGATCTGCTGACGTTCCTGAAGTTCAAGAGGTTTTTGCTGCCCCTCATTTCCAGCTGTTCTTACTCTGACCCATTGGTGCATTGTGCCACTGATGCACAAAAACTAGATGTTCTGATTGTTTTGACATCATAATGTCACTCAGGGCAGCATCATCAATCTGAACCCATTAAGTCAAAAGCTAAGAAAAATACAAACCTATTACACTAGAAAAAAGACCAACAGATTACTTTGATCAGGCCTTGGTTTATGTAAAATTTCACCAGTGAATCCTTTCAAAGTGACTCTTTTCCCCATGTTTACTAAGAGAATTTATGAAGAGATTATCAATACAATTCATACTGAGTCTACTGAGACAGTATTTTAGAAAACTTACCCTTTGAGCTGCTGCTGGTTGGATCTTCTGCATCATCTCCTTCAGAAAATAATTCATCTAATGACTTTATTTCACTTCTGTCGCTTTCAAGCGATTCTTGCCTTTGCTTGGTGTAGCCTGCTTTAGGCAGAGCAATCTTTAGAGTGTTGTCTTTCATGGAAGATGACAGCAATCGAGATCTCATGGTATGTCCTGACAGGTTTCTGCTGGCAGGTGAAGGTGCTGGTGAATTAACTCTACCAAACACACTTTTTTCTGAGTCTTTGTTGTGAAAAGAAGATGCTTTAGGTAACTCTGCTGGTGAAACTTCCTTATGAGATGGAGGAGCACTTCCTGATCGAACTGGAGTCTTCCTCTTTTTAAAGAGCATGAAAAAGAGATTTTGTGTTACTTCACTGTTATGTGTAGACTGCTGGAGGAGAACAAATCATTGTGGGTAAAAGAGAGTAATTTTAAGATGCTAAGATATGAACCTGAATTTTATCATGAGCAAGACACAAATGCAAATTTAAAATTTATTTGCTGGTGTTATCTAAATAAAAAAATGACCAACCAATTAAAACAAACATATAAAAGCATTAATAAAAATACATAATCCAGCAAAGTTTGTAATTACCTTTCTACCCCACTGAGCATCACTTACCAGAACCTTCTGATTCCCATTTCCACTGGACAATGCCAAAGAGCTCTCCATCAGTTCTCTCATTTCCTCTTCGTCACTATCTAGATCAAGCTGTTGTTTAACTGTAACATTCCTTTTAGGGCTTTGGATGCTTTCCTCTTCCTCAGAACAGGCGGGGTCCCTGCGGGTCCCATTCCCACTGGTGGTACCGTCATTTTTCCAGTACTTCTTGCCCCTGGCACCCCCTTCATGCCCCGAGGCAGATGAAGTGCCCTCCACAACCAAAGGCTTCAGGCTCGAGTCGGTGTTCTGCAATCCCAGGTGCTTTTTTTGAGCCATGATTTTGCTTTCTAGTTGTGCCACTTTATCCAGGACCGAGCTTAACCGCCTGTGGGAGGCACTGCCCAGAGCGCTCTGGACTGCACGGCTGCTCCCTGCCCACACGGTGCTTCCCGGCATCTGGCACCGCTGGATCCCACCAGCGCTTCCATCGCACACCTTCAGGAACCTGCCGTGCTGGGACGGAGTTCTTGCAGCGTTCTCCAGCTCTGTGTCCACCTCCGTGAGCTCACCGCGGGTGCTGGTCCTGCGGGGTACACGGCTGTGGCCCTGCCGAGAATCACAGAGTCACTGACCTTAGGACAGATCTGACATCATCCAGTCCAACTTGTGACCGATTCCCACGTTGTTAACCAGACCACAGCACTGAGTGCCACGTCCAGTCTTCCCTTAAACATCCCCAGGGACGGTGACTCCACGGGCAGCCCCTTCCAATGTCTGACCACCCTTTCGGTGAAGAAATTCTGATTTCCAACCTAAACCTCCCCTGCCACAACTTAAGAGTGTCCTCTCATCCTGTCCCTGGTTCCCTGGTAGCAGAGCTGGTCACCACCCGGCTGGACCCCTCTGTCACGGAGCTGTAAGGACGGGGGTTGGACAGATCTCTCCCCACACCGGACTCAAACACCGGCCCGGGCCGGGGCTGCCCGGGTACAGACTGAGGATAGAGCGCCGGTGCCTCACCTGCCCTCGGCCCGCGGGTGCGCGAGAGATCGCGGCCATCCGGGACGGGACGAGACGAGGCAGAGATGAAAGGACGGACGGGATGGGGCGGGAGAGGGTGGGAGAGCTGCCGAGTCCCCCCGGCCCGAGGCGGTGAGGGCTCCCGGAGTCCTGAGGGCTCCTGAACTCCTGAGGGCTCCTGGAATCTGCCACTCCCCAATATCCCGCCCGTTCATTGGCTATACGCGAGGGCTCCGGCACCGTCAGCCAATCACAAGCGGGTTTACTGCCGCCGGCACGGCACGCTCTGACTACAAGCCCCAGCATGCACCGGGGCCGATAAGTTTTGGAATGAAGAAAAATAACAGCACAGAACGGAATTCTACTGCGGTGAAAACTCCTCTGTACGGTTTATAAATAATCTGCTACTCCTAGCTAGGGAAACGCCTTGAGCCACGTTTTTTGCCTGCCTGTATTCCGAACACACAGTTCATCCTAGGGGGAATGGAAACCAAATCAGATGGGTGATCTGAGGATTCTTAAGAAAACAGACTTCTTGGGGTTTTTTTGCTGTTTTCCTTCCAAAGCGAAAGCTGGCCCAATTTTTTACAATTTCTTGGTAAGGGATGCTGAGGTTTATGCAAAAGACTTTGGAGATGGAACATGGGGAGGAATGAAGTGAACATGAAATTTCCATTGGTGTTTTTGTTCTTTTTTTTTTCCCACGTTTTAAAAATGGCTTGTCTAATCAGATTGAGAAACTATTGGTGCATAAAAATGAAATTGGAATCCCATGGTCCTGAAGAGGAAATGAATGTAAAGCGAGCTGAGGAATAGCAGGAGAGAGAAAGGACTACGGAGGAAAAATACTTTGAGCAATAGTTTAAGAATAAAAAAATTTAGAAAACAAAGAAGGCTCTGGAAGGGACAGAGCAGTAGGGAATGGTATTGAGATGGAAGAGCTTTAATTGTCATTTGAAAGGAGTTCACGTTTTTTTCTGCTTACATCATGTAAGGATTGTGGTATTTTGTTAACAGCTTGGAAACAGTGGAAATCTGCTCTGATGGAGTTGTTTTAATACAGGCTTTTTAATGCAACATTAGATTTTGTGACTAGTTGCAGTTATTTTTTATAAAAAATACTGTCACAGTTAAATTGTCTATAGAAAAAGTTGGAGATTATTCATTAACTGTATCTTAACATTGCCACAATGTATTGAAACCCCCTGTAATAAAGCAGGAGGTTTGTAACTGTTCTACGCTTTAATGCTTTAATATTAAATGCAAAACGAATGCTCATTTTTTATTGAGGGAATATCGCACTTTTAAAGGATTCGGCACGTCAAATGGGCAAAGAATGCTTCACAACACACTTGGAACCGAGGAGGAGATAAGATTTGTTTAACTCCTGGTGCATCTGTCAGAGTTTCAGAGCTTACTGAGTCAATGCACCTCATCTCCTGCTGGAACATTCCAGCCCCATCGTGGTGTGGGACTGACAGCAGTCTGTCCATCCACAGATCTGCTCTTATAAGTTTAAAGTAAATTTAAAATTTTTAATTCGGACAGATTTTTCCCCTTCAGAGTTCTGAAATGTAAAGTGCCTGGATGCTGCCTTGATTTTTCTTTTTTTCTAATGCAATGAGGGAAATTAATTGGAAACAATGAATGATGCACCTGATCTTTTGTTTGACCTGTCTTGTACCTCAATCTTGTAACTTTTCCAGTCACTTCCTTCAATCCTTTCTCAAGTCTTTCTGCTTTTCTGCACTTCCTTCCTCCCCCAAGAACTGATGCTACAAATTTAGAAAAAAATGAAGGCAGACTTCAGAGCCCAGGGCTCTGCATTTACCTCCAGACACTGGCTGAGAGGATTTTGTGTGGTGAGGAGAAAGGAATTGGGGGGATCCCTGGCAGCCCCCATGTCAGCTGTGCCACTTTGCGGTCTGTTGACTGACTGAGGTCAAATCCTTCTGCTTCTGCTTTGTCCAAGAGCCGTAAAACAATTCCAGTGACAGTCTGGGGTGAAGAACTTTTAAAGCTCTGAAATACGGCAGTTGCCCTGCACCTTTTTTTTTTTTTTCCTAAACAGATTCCCGTCGATTTAACTTTTATACGATCACACTGATCCAGCCTCGGTCAGGTTGCTGCTCAGGGTTTGTACTCTGCAGTCAGGGCTTGTTAACTTTGGTGTGTTTGATGCTGAAACTTCGATCCTAGACCAGAAGATGCTTCACTGGGAATAGAGGACCTTCACTGGATGAAAGCTGCTTTGGCACGGCTTAGAGCCACAAAGTTGATCGAGGACTGGAGCGTCTCTCTGCCGAGGAAAGGCTGAGGGAGCTGGGTCTGTTCAGCTTTGAGAGAAGAGGCTGAGAGAGGATCTCACCCGTGTCTGTCGGTGTCTGCAGAGCACGGACCGGGCTCCGCTCCGTGGGGCTCAGCAACGGGACAAGACGCAGCAGGCAGAAAGGGATGCCCAAGAAGTTCCGCCTAAATATGAGGAAGAACTTCTTTACTGCGCGGTGACCGAGGACTGGAACAGATCGCAATCCCTCACTGGAGATGTTGTACAACTGTGTGGACACAATTCTGTGCCATGTGCTCCGGGATGGCCCTGCTGGAGCAGGGACGTGGGAACACCCACTGTGGTCCGTTCAAACCTCACTCGTTTTGGGATTATGTGACTGCCCGGGGGGGATGGTGGCGAAGTCCCCATCCCTGGAGGTGTTTAAGCAGCGACGGGACACGGCACTCAGTGCTCTGATCCGGTTGACAAGCTAGTAATAACAAGGTTGGACTCAATGATCTAAGAGGTCTCTTCCGTTCTAAACGATTCAGTGCCTCTGTGCAGCGCTGCGGGCAGCGGGACCCGGCCCCGATAAAGCCGCGGTCGCTCTCCGGCGGTTCTCGGCCACCTCTCAGCCGCCGCCGCCGCCTCCTCGGGCCCGCCCGGCCCGGCCGTGCCACCGCCCCTCGCTCCGCCCCGGCCGCGGCCCGACCCAGCGGGAGGAAGATGGCGGCGCTCATCCCCCTCAGCCAGCAGGTACCGGGCTGCCTGGGGACGCGCGGCCCTCCGCCCCTGCGGCCGGGCGGGCGCGGGGAGCGGCAGCGGGGCTGCACCGTAAGCGGGTGGAGCAGGGCCGGGGCTGGCGCTGAGTACAGGCCCTGTGCCGGGAGGGGCTCGGCCCGCGGGGGAATGAGGGTCGGGGCGCGGTGGGGAGCGGGACACGGGCAGGGCAAGGGCGGCGAGCGGCCCCCGCCGTGCCCCGGAGCCGGAGCGGGCGCTGCTGGAGGGCCACGAGCTGCGGCGGCGCCCTCCCCTCATGGAGGCCCCGGAGCCGCGTCCCTGGGGTGGGGTTGAGGGTCTCCTGCTGCTTTCCCCACCCCGCGGGCCGGGGGTTTGAAGGCGAAAAGGGTTGGTGCTCCGCACCTCACCTGGTTTTCCTCTTGGTACCGGGGGGGGGGTTTGGTGTCGCCTGGAGCTGCTGAGCTGTTGTGACAGGATGCCGTGACTGTGTGGGGTGTTGAGGAGGTGCGGCCCTAGTGCGGGGACACGGCGAAGGGGCTGAGGGATGGGAGGGGAATGTTCTCCTGTCAGGAGGAGAACGAGCAGGGCAGGGCACAGGGCACACGTGCCCGACCCTCGGGAGAGGCTGTTTCCAGCTCTGCTCCAATGCTTGGAGTCCCTGGGTTGACTTCCGTTGTAACAAGTTCTTGGATTGATTTCTCACCCAGATAATTCCAGCCTAAGCAGTGTGATGGCTGTTTATTATTTTCCGTAGCCCTGTGAAGAGTCACTTTGCTTATTCGCTTTAAAGCAAAAGAAGAGCAACACCACCCCAACTACCTTCAATATCTTGAAATTAAAACTATTTTCTACACTGTGCTGAGGCCAGTCAGGCATTCAGAATGACTCCTATTAGTAGTTCAGATTATTTAAATATATCTATTTTCTTTTAATAATGATCTTTGAGTTGGGGTACTCTAAAAGTTTGTCTCTCAACGGGGTTATGTGGTGCCTGGATAACATAACTTGCTGTGTGTCTTACTAAGAACATGTATAAAAATCAAATAATTTATCAAATATTTACTCTAGAAATCCAGTTTCTCTGTTTAAATTTTTGTTGATCATTGAGAGACTGGCATGAATGGTATTCCTTTTGCTAGAAAATGTTATGTTTAGGGGAATAAAGGACTGCATTCTGTAAACATGTCAGTTATTTTTATAGTATTTTCCAACTAATTCAGTGGAAGCATTGTCGTTCTAAGATTTGTTTTCCTATATTGAACTGTCAAGAGTAATCTAGCTGTAATTGGGGTAGTGAACAGAATTTCCTTTAAAGTAATAAACTTCCTCTTGCAATAGCCTCAGTTTTGTGATTACTAAGGAGATGTGTGTTAATTAGAGTAAATGCCAGAAATGGAATTAGATGGAATAGGAGAGGGTACATGTGCAATAATGTTGAGGCATGTCCACTCAGAAAGATACAAAATAAGACTATTGATACCAACATATTAAGAGCTGCAAACAGCATGGATAATTCAAGCAGCTTAAAATATTTGATCATATTTAATAATTTATCATAATAATAATAATTTTATTAAAAATAATTCATGTGATCCAGAGCTCTTTGTAACCCAAAGATGACCTCAGGGTCTGTTTGGGAGGTGGTTCAAAGCGTTGGTCAGAGGTGATGTTTTGGGGAGTAGAGAACACGCATAGGAACCATGGATAAACTCTTAGTCAAACTGAACCTCTCTAACAGGTTATGCTTTGACATCCTCTACTGTGCGCTCTTCAAAATTTTTGTCTCTGCCGGCATTGACACTCTTGGGTTGGTCCTTCATCAGCAGATGTCACCAAATTACAGAATCCTCTTGAATGATGGTGGTGCCATCACATGTGGTGATGGGTAGATAGAGAGCTGTGCTATTTTTATCGCTTCAGCCCATTTTGTCTGGTCTGCTTCATCACAGAGGTGCAGTCTTTTAGGTAAATTGGTCAGAGAATCTTTGTAGAATTCTGCAGGTAAAGAATTGACCCTGAATTGCTTTCCAGCAGCTTTTGGGTGAGTAATTTGCTGTAGAAGAAATTTCACAGCATTTGAAGCACATCACCCTGGCTTCCTGCCACCTCTGCCAGGTAAGTCAGCTCCACGTCATGGCTGACAATATCTCTAACGAGGGTGACAGGAATGTCTGGTGATGGGATGAGGTCATTCAGTCCTGCTGCTGGAGCAATTTGCTCGATGTCTTGGTCCGAATCCGGTCTCTGCATGCTCTAGGTCGCTCACAGCATCAGCTAAAGGAGCTTGTAGTCGGTGGTTGACTCTCTTGTCTGAGCGTTCTGATAAACAAGAGGTGCACAGTTTGGTGATAGTTGGCTGAAAACACGCTGGGTTTTATTCAGAGTGGAACAGGCTATTTCCTACTTCCACCTTTTCTCTGAATGATGCGTTTCCTGCTTGGACAGGAACGCGATGCTCGTACGTGCTGATCGTTTACGTGGCAGCACAAAGAATAGTCAGATTTATGAGTTGTGTTTGCAGCATCCTTCTGATATCCTGTCCGCCATCAGGAAGAGCAAGAACGTCCAGAGGGTGCTGATGTTGGAAAATGCAGCAGCTTATTTTGTTGATGGATATAAGTGAAGTACGTTTAAGATGCCTAGGGAAGTGTTCTGAAAATCAGGATTTTTCTATTCAGATAGAATTGTAATCTTCAGAGAGTCAGTGTTTGCTTGCACTCGGTTCAGAGAACTTAGTTGTTATGGATAGCTCCTTAAATGAAGATTTAGCGTGTTTATTGTAAACTCACACGAAGGTTCTCTTGGTGTAAAATAAAATTTTCATGTTCTCCATTGGTCTTTTCTTTCATCATGTTCCTGCCTTCCTTCCTCTCAGAGTAGGCAAAACATCTGGAAAACCATGAGGGTGACAAGGAAGAAGGTGACATTTGGGAGGGGACGTAGTAGTGATGGGACTTAGTGTGAAATACGCATTTTCTGGTGTCTGACTACTGCCCTGGAGGTGGAGAGTGGTTGTCCCAAGCAGGTTTTGTGACATCTCTGAGTCTCACTCGTTAAACTCTTTATTGATTTGTTTTGTTGCTTTCTTTTTAAGAACTCTGTATGGTCTAAGGGCTGACCTGTTTTTGACTGGATTGGTTTTGCTGTTGGCATTGGGGCTGAGGGGAACAGTGTGGAGGGATAACCTGTGCAGGGCTAGAACTCACGTAGCAGCTGTAGGAGGCGGGTGAGAAGATAGATTTTGGGACTTCTGCATCTCTTATGCCAAGGATAAAAGATCTTCTCGTTCCCATCTGCTTGGAATGTCAGCAAGAGGGACCAGGATCTGCTTGTGTAGAACAGTGAAAAGGCAGAGCTTCCCTTGGGTCTGCAGCTTTAGTGTAATGCAGTGATTACACCAAGTTAAAATCCTCCAAAAGCGTTGTCAGGGAGTTGCGAGAATTGTTAATTTGCCATTTGTTCTATATTTTGTTGGTTTGGTTTGGGGTTTTTTTTTGTTGTTGTTGGTTTTTTTTGTTTGGTTTTTTTTGGTTTTGTTTTTTTTTGTTGTGGTGTTTGTTTTTTTGTTTTGGTTTTTTGGTTGGTTTGTGTTTGTTTGTTTGTTTTTGTTTTGTTTACTCTGTTCCTAGTCCTGAAAATGTGTTAACACGGGCACAGGGCTCTGTGTGTGTTTGTATATGTGTGTGTGATTTTCTGCTGAAAACATTCTGTAAGGATGTATACGGTGCAGGAGGTAGTCAGGTCAGCATTCTGTTGAAAGCTGGGCCTTTGTTACTGGTACTTCTCATACTGAGATCTGAAATACTTCAGCAAATAATTCAAATCTGTTCTTCAAAACCTTATCTCTATGTAGTGTCATTGAGTAAAAGTGTGAGGAGAAGAATCCTGATTAATGTCAATTTTTAAGAGATGACAATGGCCTGTGGTCTTGGTAGATCATTGGTATCCATACTTAAACTTCAAGTGTCCAGTTTGTAACACATCAAATTAACACACTGTTTTAGGTTTTTGATAGAAGTAATACACAAAGTGCTATATGTTTCTTTTCCTGTCAATTCTGATCGTTATTTATTCTGTTTTCTTACTTGTGTTCCAGTTTTCTACTGGGAATCCAATATATGAGACATATTATAAACAGGTACGTTTTTTTTAAAAAAAGTAAAAATAAAATGCAGTTTCCTCTTCCGCAGGATTTCCTTCTTTTTCTTTTCCCCATTGCACTGCTAAAACTCTGTGAATTCTGAGTGCTCATGTAGTTTGTGTAACTCCTTTTGACCTAGAGGCAAGAGACATTGCATTTCTTAAATCTGCTTTCACAACATCATGTTTCAATTAAATGTTAATTTTTCTCCTTCAGGTAGATCCAGCATACACAGGAAGAGTTGGGGCAAGTGAAGCTGCTCTGTTTCTTAAAAAGTCTGGTCTCTCTGATATCATCCTTGGAAAAGTAAGCTGAAGGAATTGGATAATGCAGTGATTGCCTGTGCACTTCTTTTAAGTGAAAGGAAAACTTTAAAAAGAAATTTTGTCTTTTTTTGTAACATTTTGTTGTTAACTCGACAACTCGGTAACATTGTACGTCAATACTTGAAAGCCGAATGAACGCTTTAAGAAGACGTAGTAGGAACTGTCGAGCTAACTTTTCTTTGAAATTCATAGTGGCTTTTTTTTTGTATCTCCACAGATATGGGATTTGGCTGACCCAGAGGGTAAAGGATACTTAGATAAACAGGTAAATTAAATGTTCATGTAGACTTCCTCTATTACCTTCCCCAGATTAAGCCTTGTTTCCATCAAGCCCTGGTACCACTAGTAGTTATCCTTATCTTTTTCAGGGTTGAGTTTTTGTTTACAAGATGAGTTGTTTTTTTTTTCCCCAGCACTGCTCATATCCAAATGTATTACTCAGTGATGCTGCAGGAGAAGTTTGGTTCTATTTTTCTGTACCTCTTTGGTTTTGTAGATAATCGGGGTGTGTACTGTGTAGCTAACAGGGTCATCGAGTCACAAATGAAAAGTATGATTTGATTTTAGAAGACTTTTGACAAAAAATGACTCGGAATATCAAATAGCAAGTTACTTGTAAATTTTTTCAAAACATTGCTAATTTTTAAGAGAAATTGTTGAATTTTAATTAGGAGAGAGTTCTTCATAAAAACCTAACTTCCCATTTTCTCCTCTTTGTTTCCTGTTACTATCAGATTTTTCCTGACTCATCCTTAAAAGCAAAGGGGTCCTTGCCATTGTGGGGGCTGTACATCTGGGGTTTCTTTTTACTGAGTTGCACCTGTACAGTGTTAGTAAAAAAATTGCAAGGGTTATTTTTTGTGATTTTAAGCTGGTTTTTAATGGACAACACAATTGTTTGTAGGGTTTCTACGTTGCGTTGCGCCTCGTAGCATGTGCACAGAACGGCCACGATGTCAACCTGAGCAGTCTGAATTTGACTCTGCCACCTCCTAAATTTGTAAGTAATATCCACTTAAATGCAGGTATGAATTATGTGAGAATTGAGGCTTCAGCTGGAACATTGGAATAATCTTCTGTTTGATAAATGTCGTGGTTCTGGGGCTTCAGGCTGCTGTAAAACAGTTCCCTAGGACATGGCAGCCAGGGCTGCCACAGTCTTGTCATGCTGAGTGACAAGAAACCAGCCCCTTCTGGCACTGCAAAACCAATGTGTGTTTAAGTCTGGTCAGCTTGGTCAGGAAGCTGATCTGGCTAAACTCCGAATTTATGGAGAAAAAAAAAAAAAAAAGGAAAGAAAAAAATATTCTTTTGTGGCTGGGTTAACAGGAATGAGTCACAAAAGGCACTGCTGCAGCTTTGCCCTGCAGTAGCTACTGCAGAACCTCTTTGGCTCGTGTTGGTTCTGTGTCTGGATGCTGAATGTCCTTACCCAAGTATTGCAGTGCTCTAAAATGAGTGTGACTTTTATCTAGGTACATGTGCAGCCTATTTTCCTCAAGGTAGTTAAGCTTCATGTCTATGACTGTCTTCAACTTAATGCAATTAGTAAGTATGAGAGACAGAAGTGTGTGTATTTTATCTATTCATATTTTTATGTATGTGTGTATATATATATTTTAAAAATTCTTATTTTTAGCGTGACACTAGCAGTCCTTTGCTGATCACACCACCCTCCACAGAGACTCACTGGGCTGTTAGGGTAAGTGTAAAAGAGAACACATTGCATCCATTTTTTAAAAGTAAATATTTTTTCTTGCGAGTTTCCCAGTGAGAGAACGTTGTATCAAACAAATTTCCCATTTCAGAAGTCCTCCCTTTCTGTGCAAACCTGTGCACAACAGAGAACACTGAGGTGTAGTTTTAGATAGGAAATAAATATTAAACAACCCTTTGACAACAACTGGTGTGATGTTTTCAAGACAATGATTTAAATCTTCTGCTTGGATTTCTTCTAGAATTCTACAATTAAGCACTTTGTTTGTATAAAGGAACCTCACTGGGAACAGCAAATTATTTCACCACATCCAGTCTGGACTATTAATTTAAAGCTTGGGTTCCTATGTTCTAATTAGTATTCCATGATATAATAATATATAGAATTTGGAAAAAATAACTTTTGTTGCATATATGGGGATATTTATTTTTAGGTAAACTCCAAACATTTCCAAGAGGTAGAAATTTAATTAAAAAACTTGTAGTTACATGTACTTTAAAGTGAGAAGAGTAAGTTTTAGTTCTATAGAGTTTATCAAAGTTGCATGAAAACAGAAGCACACTTTGTCTGCTGCATGGTAAAATCTCTCAGCTATCAAAACCTTAGATTTAGGAGCTTAATTTCAAAGCTTTCTCTGTGGGTTTACATTTAAACACAGCACAGTGGCACTTGCAAGAAAGCTTCAAAATTTGAGGTTAATTCATTACTGACCAATCCTAATTTCTTGCAAGATCTCATTTTCATTACTCACACCGACACACTTTTTTACTTATTCAGACTATTTCTTACCAACTAGGTGGAAGAAAAAGCAAAGTTTGATGGTATTTTTGAAAGCCTTTTGCCAGTAAATGGTTTACTTTCAGGAGACAAAGTAAAACCAGTACTGATGAATTCAAAGCTACCTCTTGATATCCTCGGAAGGGTAAGTAAGTAGTTTAGATTTAGCTTCTTGTAGTTGCAATGTTAAAAATGTAATTTATCAGCAGAGATCAGGTTTTGGCTGAGGTTTTGCATCGTGTGCATGCTATAAAGCAGGAACATTAAGACTCTGAAGTCTTTCACTCAGAGAAATAAGGGTGAGAGTAGTAATTTCAGCCCTAGGGTAGATTGGCTTCATTATCTTTGTATTCATTTGAGAGCTGGAAATTTGATTTTGGCTGTTTGAAAACAAAAAAAAAAGCTTTCCTGAACCATAATAGCTGTTATAACATTTGATTCTGCTGTTTTGCCATTTTTACAAAGATGAGTTATTTAACATACCATTAAATCCATCCCCTGTTTGTACAGAATACCTTAAAACCTCCTCCTTTATTTGCAGTACAAATTTTCAAGTTGTTTTTTCTTTAATGTGTATTCCAAGGTCTGAGTTCAGTGCATCCATCATATATTTGCAAGGGAAGCAGACCTTAAAGCATTTTTCTGCCTTCATTAAAAACACGTTCTTTAATGCTTTGCATATAGATATTTCTGAGCACGAGTGCATTCTCTGTAAGAGCTCTATCTGTGTTACATGCTTTTCAGGAAGAAGTGCCTCTTGCTCTGTATTATCTACAAAATCTAAGTATGATTTGTTTTAATTCTGTACCTGAGTATTTTGAAGTCTTGAAAGGCTTTGGGTTTTATCTTGTTATTGTCATGATAGAAATTTGGGAAGCTTCTGCCTCTTCCAGAAAAGTTTGCTGACAAGGTAAGGCACTGAGGAAATAGGTAAAGGACTAATCAAGGAGCTTGAATTTGTCAAGAGTCCAGTGATAAAGCAGACTTCTCACAATTGAGCCTCAAGTCTTGGCTTTTTGTGCGCTCTGCTGTTTCCAGGTCATGTTGGTGATTAAACAGTTGGAGTTCACAAAGTTTTGTATCTCTCTAAATCTTCTGCAAGTTTCATCGACTGTGCCTGACGTAATAATGAACTAAAGATGATAAATGCTTAAATTCTCTCCAGCAGGAAATTCAGTGGGGCTAGAGGGAGCTGCACATAGTTTTTTTTTTTGTAGAAAACCCCAATCATCTAGGAATGGAATAGGAATTAGAAATGTATTGACCTTTTTATTGAACTTCCATGTGAGGAATTTGAATGGTCTGCTAGCTCACACCCTCTGGGCAATTTGGAAAGCCACCTCTGAATGCTTTTACTTAGCTTGATGACTCTAATTTCATCACAGAAAGATAAAAAACCTGCCTGTTTTGCAGCCAGAATTTGTTAGAGCTGGTGTTGATTCATGTGGCCAGAAAACTCTAATCCAGTCTGTTTCATCAGAGAATGTTTAGATAGGTGGTATAATTAACATGATCTTCACCAAAATCTGTGAGGAGTCTTTAGAGGGCGTGTTAATACGATGAATACGTAAAATGTGACTTGGTCTGCAAATTGTTTTTTAATCTTAATTGCTGTAGGTCTGGGATCTCAGTGACATTGATAAAGATGGTCACCTGGACAAGGATGAGTTTGCTGTGGTAGGTTGCTTTGAATTCTCAATTCACTGCCTGGTCAGTCTGTCAAAGCAAATAGCTCATTTCTTTCTCGAGAGCTTTGCAGCTTTCTGTGCTACAGTCGACTGTTCTAATTCGAGTTGTTCTCATGGAGCTGTTAAATAACTTTCCTCAGATCAATCTGCTGACTTTTGCCTGTGTCAATATGAAACTTATTGGAGTTATATTCAAAATTAATTGCTCTGATTTACATCTCTAGTCTTACTGCCTTCGTTTTACTAATATGTAAATGACTGACACAGGAAGATCTTGTTGCTTTTTCTAATAATTGTGAATGTGATCTGACTTTTTTTTTGCCTTTGCAGGCAATGCATTTGGTTTATAGAGCTCTTGAGAAAGAGTCAGTTCCTTCACAATTGCCCCCTTCTCTCATACCACCTTCTAAAAGAAAGAAGACACCGGTCTTTCCTGGTGCAGTTCCCGTTCTCCCTGCAAGTCCTCCACCAAAAGACAGCCTCCGTTCCACACCATCCCATGGCAGCGTCAACAGTCTGAACAGCACAGGGAGCTTGTCTCCCAAGCACAGCATCAAACAAGCACAGGTACACGTCTTTCTTTCTTGTTTTTGTAGTTTTGCATAGGAAAAATAAATTTACTTCTTGGTTTCCGCCTTGTGTGAGCACTTGGGTTTGGGTGATTTGGGTGGAGAGGGTGAAATGAGAATGGTAAGACTTGGAAGAACATCAGTTGGATTTTAGTCAGTGCCCACGAGGTAGCAAATCGTAGGGGGAGTTCTCATTTTATGTAGAAAGTGAAACCATGGAAAGTTTTTTTTTGTGTATCTGCTTTAATACCGAAGAAATCATTAATCTACTTCTAAATCTCCCGCTGTTAGTATAAGGACTTTATATGCCTAGTTGGGTCTGGATAGCCAAAGAATTAATGCTTTTCAACTGATGAACAGCTGTTTGTCAGTGTTTTTATTCAGATAAAAAGAGTAAAGTTAAAATACACACTGAAAATACTTACCAGGCAGACTAGAGTATGCAAAATGTTCAGCACATCCACTTCTGGATCATGTTTTTTGTACTCAGTGTGTTCATAAAGACTGTTTTTGTTCTTTTGAAACACCAAATTTTGTTTTGCAGCCAGCTGTGAATTGGGTGGTACCAATGTCTGAAAAAGTACGATACGATGAAATTTTCTTAAAAACGGACACAGACATGGATGGGTTTGTGAGTGGCCAAGAAGTAAAGGACATTTTTATGCATTCAGGTCTGTCTCAGAATCTCCTAGCACATATATGGTAAGAATTCTGTAATAGCTGGGTTTTTGTAACTTGCTGATCTGGGAACTCAGATTCAGAGTGTGATCCTAATAATAAAAAATGCCAGAAACAAACAAAAAACCCCCAACTTCTTTTACTTGTCCACATACTGCAATATGTGGGCTATGTAAGAAATTAAGGGAGAAATAATTACTCCCTTAGCTTTTCTGCAAGTAGGGGCAATAGGTCAGTCTGTGAATTGTGACTGTCTTTTGAAGTTCTAGTGCTCTAAATATTTTCTCAGACTAACACTACTCTATTCAGTTAAATATATGTAATAAAATACTGCACTGTTTGTGGAAATCTAACTAGAATAAGTAAGCTCTGATGGGGATGAACCAAAAAGAAATGACACGTACACATATGTATTTATTTCGGGCTTTTCGGTAAAGCAGAAATAAGATTTTCTTGTTTGTTGGTATGATCTGTTTTTAATTAGGGCTTTGGCAGACACAAGACAGATGGGAAAGCTCAGCAAAGAGCAGTTTGCACTCGCCATGTATCTCATTCAGCAGAAGGTCAGCAAAGGGATTGATCCTCCACAAGTGTTACCTCCAGATATGATCCCTCCCACGGACAGGAACACACCCATCCAGGTAAGTCAGCCATTTGTTGCAGGTGACACTGAACTTAGGTGTTTTAAAAGTAACGGGCTCTGAGTATGAATTTTGTACGACAAAGGATCGCCGATGTTTTTTCTCATCTCCTCTTACAAAATTCTTTTTAACGTTTCAAAATGTAACTAACTTTTTAACAACCAAGACAGTAAGTAAAGAAAAACGCAGTAAAATATTCCATAAACCAAGGAGTAATAATGCTGAGAAAAATCTAGCATAAAAAATAATCCTTTGTCACGCAGAAGGTTGAGTCAGGGTGTCACTGTTTGACAGCCCAAACGACACGGACTCCAGATCAGAAGGCTGAATATCTGACTCCATTTATTTCTGGGAGTTTTCTCCCTTTTATACATATATATATATATTTTACACAGACCAATTGATTGGTGAAACAAAGGCAAACCTCTTCAATCACATTGGTCAAACCAGAGGGACATCAAGAAAGTCCCTCCTTGGGAAAAGAATATACCGTATATGTAAACATTTATCCTGTTTACAGAAATTCCCTGGGAAAGGAATTTCAGAAACCAAAAACACATCTCAGGCAAGAGACCAGGGCTTCATCATGGAACTTGTAACAGCAAATATTAAAAGCTGGTTGAGCCAGCCTGTCCCTGGCTGTGATCAGCACCAAATTCCTCCCGTGGAAACATAAAATTCTTAAATGGCTAAATGAGGAGTGATGACTTCCTAGTTTCTGGTATTCATCTGGAGCATCTGATCCTTTGCTGACCCTGCCTTGTTCCTTTCCTTGACAGCATATCAGTGCGTTTCTGAGAGGGAATTGAAGAAATCTTGTGTCATGTCACTACATTCATCTTTTATATAAATTATATTGTGTTTTTCTTTTCTTTTATTTGCTTTCCCCAACTCTAAATATCTTTTCATTGTTGCTATGATCCTCCTAAGGTTTTTTCCTATATCCTTTCCTATAGACTCTATCAGGTTACTTGACAGGAACTGAGATCTCAGCACTAACAGAAATGCGGCGTGTGAGTAACTGCACTGTCCAAAGGAATGCACGTTTCTAATGCATGCTTTTTGTAACTCCAAAAAAGTTTTTCTTTCTACACCTTTGCCTGCCTCTGCTCTTGAGTTCTGTGCCACTTGAGCAATCCTTTTTATTATAACAACCAGTTTTGTGCCTAATGCTGACATCCTTCCTTAATTTCTGATAGTGATTGTCTTATCTAGAAGGCAGGGGATGCCCTCTGGATCTTCCCTGATCTACACTTGAATGAATGTAGAAACAGCCTAGAGGAAGTGGGGTATAATTGCAGAAACTGCCCTTAATTCGTGGCAGGGCTCTGGAAGACTGGAATTACAATCTGATTTCATTAAGTCCCCTGCAGACTTTACTATTGACTATAGCAGAACTGAGTTTTAGGTTTTGAATTTTAATTCTATCACAATTCTCAATTTCCTTGTTGGCATCGTGCCTGTCCTTTCATTGCTGTGTGTTCAGCTGTCTTGTCTGTTAAACAGGCACATCAAAAATTCTCCTGTCTCAGGAGAGTAGAACTGTGTGGCATGTTCCTTTCTTGTTACAGAATAATTTGATGTCTCTCATAGAATTCTGCAAATTCAAATAATGAGGATTTTGTGTCCCGCCTCTGTCCTCAGCGTTTGTTAAAGGAAGAGCTGTTGTTACAACATGGCATTTTAATAGATTGTTTTGTTCTTAACAGGACAGTGCAAGTTCTGTTGGATCAGGAGAATTTACAGGGGTGAAGGAACTGGATGATATTAGTCAAGAAATTGCACAGCTGCAGAGGTAATAGTTGTGGACTGTTAACAAAATCTTGGTGTAGAATAACAAAGTAAGTCTATAGTACTGATGTATCAGTTACTTTTATTTTCTTTTAGTCATTTGGTCGTTATTTGTTGCTGTAATTGGTGATGAATTTCCTAGTGATACCCTCCAAGTCTGTCAGGTGACTTCAGAAGATTGATGATGGGCACAGATGGTATTTTTCAAAGAATAATTGATACATATGCACCTTTTCTCCTTTAAAGAATACATGAGAACACGGGCTGGCATTTTTGTCTGCATGGTGTTTCCAGAATAATATCTAGTTGATTTTTGCACGTGTGTTGTATTATTTAATTAATCACAAATACACGTTCTTGTTTGTCTGACAGAGAAAAATACTCTCTGGAGCAGGACATTAGGGAAAAGGAAGAATCAATCAGACAGAAAACCAATGAAGTTCAGGTAAAAACTTTGCTTATCATCAGTAGTTTTCCATGTTAATCTAAGTAATATATTGGAATTTAGCATCTTTTCTGTCGTTCTGTCGTTCTTTCTGTCATTCTTTCTTGGGATTTTCCTCTAACTTGCAGAAAAAAAATTATTTTACTGTTCTCCATCAGAAATGTTTTCATCTGATGCTGGCTAATGTAAGCATAGTATATGTGAACAGTTTGAAATGTCTTTTTTGTTTGTGTTTAACTACCACTGTAATTTAGGAAATCATTGTTTGGAGAGTATTGGTTTTAATAATTGGGATCACTCTATCCTGTGTGCTCTGTGTCACAGCCCCTTCTCCTTCTCGTGAGCAGTGATTTATTTCCTGATGTCTTACACAATTTCCTGCAGAAACAAAATAGCCCAATGCAGAGTGTAAACTATATGATGTAGAAAACAGTCTGAATTTTGTTGTCTGTGGCTGATCTTTCCTTAAGAGAACAGCTAAATGTGAGTTACAAGTTGTGGAATTTCCTTCAGGAGCTGCAAAACGATTTAGATAGGGAAACGAGTAACTTGCAAGAGCTGGAGGCTCAGAAACAAGATGCTCAAGACCGCCTGGATGAGATGGACCAGCAGAAAGCCAAACTGAAAGATATGCTGAATGATGTAAGGCAGAAATGCCAGGAAGAAACACAGGTGGTAAGTCTGTTAATTCTGGACCTGCTCAAGAGTAATATGTCTTCTGTTGAGGGAAACTCTATTTATTTAATGAATAAGCTTTCTGTCTTTCTTTTTACCGTAAACATCGATTTCCACACAAATACAGACGTCCAAGAAAGGATTTTGCTCTCTTTAACACCTTTCACAATGATCATAAATGAAAGGTTGAACCCAATGATCTCCAGGGGGTCCCTTTCTACAGGAATCGTTGTTATTCATTTGTTGAACAACAACATTTTGTTTATTTGTTGAAACATTTATTCAACCTAGTAGGGCAGTTGAAAATCAGTAGTCCTAACCCATGAGACAGCCCATGGCAGTGGGGCTGGATTTGATCACTCTGAATGTCATCAGGATTGAGTTTTCAGGAGGATGCAATTCCCAGTGGAAATAGGATGTTACCTTAAGGTAGAAACTTACTGTGTGAGGAAGTCACATAAGCAAGTGTATAAGGAAGTTTATAAACACCTCTGTAATTTTACCGCTTAACAGGGTTCAAAATCAACCTTAAACTACTTGATAAATGTTTGAATGGAAGCAAGTTCTGAAGGTGAACAGCTAGGAAACAGCTTTTGATAACCTTTATAAGTAGTGGAATATTTCTCTGACTTAAAATAGTATTTCTTGGTTTTATTGAATGGGCTTTTATCAAGGATTTTGTGTAACAGCAGAAGCAGCATGCATTTCTTCATGTTAAGTTCTAAATATTTTCCTTAGCAGTTGATAGGTTGCATCACCACTTTTTATTACTTATTATATATTCACAATTTAATCAGTCTCATTTGTTCCAAATTTCACTCTGCTTTTTCTACTGTGTTGTTTCAGATTTCCTCGCTAAAAATGCAGATTCAGTCTCAGGAATCAGATTTAAAATTACAGGAAGATGACCTTAATAGAGCAAAAGCAGAGCTGAATCGCCTCCAGCAAGAAGAGACTCAGCTAGAGCAGAGCATCCAGGCTGGAAAAGTGCAGCTTGAAACAATAATCAAATCCTTAAAATCAACCCAGGAAGAAATAAACCAGGTATTCACTGTACTTTGTACATTTTTTTTTGCTTCTTGAAATGAAGAGTTGAAAAATTCTTTTTCCAGAGGAGGAAAAAAACCTCCTGGTTCATGAAATCAGCCTTTTTGACTGATGTTTAGTAGATTAATTCCTTGTTTAAGTCAGGAAACATTCAATTCTGGTGGGGGTAAAATGCAACTGTCAGGCACCAGTGTTTAAGGAGACTGTAAGAATGCCAGTGTTGTAATATGTCATATCCTAAAGCATTTTTCCTTCTCAGGCAAGGAGTAAACTCTCTCAGCTGCAAGAAAGCCATCAGGAAGTGAATAAGAGCATTGAAGAATACAATGAAGCTCTCAATGGGATTCATGGTGGGAGTCTGACAAATTTAGCAGACATGAGTGAAGGCCTTGGGCAGACAGAAAGGAACAATTATGGAGCTATGGTAAAAAAAAAATACTGTTATTTCATGTTTTTTACACTAATTAAGCATCCGACTTGCACCTAATCTGAAGTATTGTTTAGTTGGTATTTGGCACGTGGATTTGTGGATTTGTAACCTGTCACATGTTCACTCTCAGGACAGAGGTGGGGCTTTATTTCCAGCTCAAGTGTTTTGTTTTTTCCTTGCAGTTTACCAAGGTGAAATCTTCTCTTGCTGTATATTTCCCTTTGTCATGTATTTCCTTCTTATTTCAAAAATCTATGCTTTACAGTGAGCTATATTTAATATATATCTCATGTTCCCTTTCCAAAAGGACAGTTCTCTTCTCCTTAAATAATTCCAGCATCATCCTTCTCATTTATTATGTTTTTATTTAATCAGCAATTTTTTCCCAAATTATAAAATCTTTCAGGTTCTTAAACATTTTTCATTAATGTCGCTTCGAGTATTAAATAATCCTCTAAATCACAAGAACTGTCTTTTGTTTTTTAAACCTATTTTTTGTCTTAAATACGACAAGATGTAAGTTGCATCCTTGCTTGATTCTGCTTGCACATCTATGTGTTCCTTCCTCATTATGGAAACATATTTGCCCTTGTAAGCACAGTATTTGCCGTGGGTTAGTGTGAAGTTAAATATTTAATGTGTTAATAAATATTTACCAGGCATTGCTGCCTTTATGCAGTACTTTACACTTGCTCTGTAAAAACAAAGTGCTCAGAAGAAGAACAGTGTAGATAAAAAAGAACAGTACTTAAAGGAGTTAAAACACTTTAGTCCTTCGTTTCTGTGCTTGCATGGCTTGCATAAATATATTTAATTTCCAGTGAAAACTTCCAGATGTTTCACTTACTTGCAAAACCCAGGAGCCACTTACTGGCAGAAAACACCAGTCGATGTTCGTAGCAATTTTTTTAAACCATTGTGCCACTTTCCTGTTTCTCAATTCTTCCTTCCTCTTCCTTCTCTTCCCCACCTCCCTCCCCCTGTTCTCAGAAGTATTAATTAGGATGTTTTCATTTGCATCTTGTAAAGGGATGAAAGAAATCCTGTGTCTTTCTGGTGTTGGGGGCAGTGTAAGTGAGTAGTTGTTTTTGGATATTCCTTATGTTGGAATGGCTCTCATTGTCCCTGGAATTCTGCCCTTCAGGTGCTCTCTGCACTCGGGGCTTCATCAGAGACCTCCAAACCAGACTCAAGCCAGGGATATCACGCAAATTAATGTTATGAAGTGGTTTCATAACTTCAGTTTGCTGCTTTTTCATGCAGGGTGTTTTCTGTAACTTGACAAACATAGATTTGGCCTCTGCTGAGAAACCTCTTGTCGTGAAAATGTTGGGGTGACTCTTTCTGCATGAAGTGCCTTATCATGGGAAAAAAATCAGTATTTGGAGCTTTAAGCTCAAAGATGAGTTAACAAGAAGCAATCTAATATCTGACTACTCAAGCAGTAATTTCTAGTCCACAGATTATTTATGTATCCTTTCCTTTTAAATAAATGTCTTACCTGAAGCCGAGCTGTAACAGGGGGAAGAATTTTTTGGTATTGCGATGTTTGGGGTTGGTTTGCTTTTGCCATTTAAATATTTGAGAGTTGTATATATTAATATGGGCAACAGTTTAACATTTAATTGCTGTAGGTACTGTTATCTTTTGGTGCTCTGTGTAGCCTTGGGGTACAAACTTCCTTCTGCTGTGAAATTACTTCTACTTAAAAGTCACACATTCAGAAAGTTCTTTAGGAAGTAACTTTAAAGACTGTTAAACAGGAACCAAGATAGCATACAATTTCTGCTAAATGGGTAACTGAGCAGTTTTTTACCGTGATGTTTCTCATCTTGATTTTCAGGATGATCCATTTAAGAATAAAGCCTTGATGTTTACCAATAATACACAAGAATTGCATACAGACCCATTCCAGTCAGAAGATCCTTTCAAATCTGATCCATTTAAAGGAGCAGACCCCTTCAAAGGCAGTAAGTGACAAGTGCTTATCTAAGACCTTGAAGGCGGATTGTTGAGTAAATTATATTTTAACAAACTTTTATCATCTTGCTAAGCAGTAGATAAAACAAATTGTTTTTCTCTTCTGCATAGGTGACCCGTTCCAGCATGATCCTTTTGCTGAACAACCACCTGCTCCAGCAGGTAATAGCCTTTTTTAATCACAGGACAGGTGTGATATAAACAATTTGTAGCCAAAATGAAGGAAATATAAAGGTTTCCCCAGCTTCAGATTTTTGGTTTGCATGTGGGAACACAGAAACCCGACAGGGTGTGCATTCAGAATCAATATGTTTAATGAGAAGTGTGTAACTCTTTAAAAAGTCTGAAAGCTTCATATAGACATGTACTTGTTCAAACTTAGTAAATACCATCTGTAGAAAGGTCTCTGGAAATCTGTCAGGTTTACCAAAACACCGTGTGTTTGTGTCAGAGAAATTGTATCAGTGAGTGTGAGGTCAGATAGAGAATGTTCTTTACAGACACGCTGGTGCTACATTCTATTTACCTTTTCATGCTCCTTCTAGATCCCTTTGGAGGAGATCCATTCAAGGAAAGTGACCCATTTCGTAGTTCTGCCCCTGAGGATTTCTTCAAGAAACAGGTGAAGAGTGACCCATTTACCTCAGATCCATTCACAAAAACCCCCACTTTACCCTCAAAGGTCAGTAATTTTAAATTCTACACTTAACAGATTTCTTTACTATTGACAGGCTTATTGTCTGAAAGCTAAAAGGAGTGAAATAATACAAAATACTTTTTTCCTAACTGATGAACTATTATTAATTGTATTCTTAAAATATAAGTATGGATTGTTAAGGCAATCAGCAATCTGATTCCATGATAACGAGGTGGGAAGTAAGTGGGAAATTAGTTCATCTTGCAGTATAGGACTGTACTTAAATAAAAGTCGGCTTGTCAAACTGAAGAGCAACTGTAAAACCCATGAGTTTAAAAAGAAGCAGTATACAGACCCTCTGAATTAATAATAATATAAATGCATGACCTGAATATTCTGTCTCTGTTGCTTAAAGGCTGAACACTTTATATTTTGCCCTGGTAACTAATGTTGCATATATTTCAGTGGGATGCTCTTCTCACTTGTAGGTACCTGGTGTTGTGTTCATGGCTGTCTGTAGCCAAATGCACTAATAATGGACATTTCGTATAATCAGTTGATTTTATCCTGCTCTGTCTGCTGAATAGAGTGATCTGAAATTGGAAACGATTTGTCATAAAGCAAGAGGTTTTGATAGGCATGGAGGGGTAAATGCACAGTCCTGCAGAAAAAAATAATTTATGTGTATCTGTTCTTATTTAGCCTGACCCTTTTGAAAGCACTGATCCTTTTACGTCTTCCAGTATCTCTTCAAAAGGCCCAGGTAAGAAGTGAACACTTTCTCTTGAAGGTGTGTTAGGAGGTAGCTTTTTTTATTAAAGAAGAATCAAATATAAGAGTTGAGAATAAAGAATCTTGTGAACCGTTGGCAAAAAGCATGGTCTTGTTACAGTTCATGAAGACAGTCTTTGTGACACTAAATATGTCACTTTTTTCTTGTGTTTTCCCTCCAAACAACTGGTAGAAAACCTGTTGTTTTGTGGAATTCTCTCATGGCTGGTCAAAATGCAGGTGTGTTTTAGTGACCTGCCTAATTTTGTGCTTCATTGGCACCGCCAAGCATTCCTTGTAATTCTTAAGTATTATTCAAAATAACTTCTTTTCCTTCTTATCTGTTCCAGATCCATTTGGAACCCTGGATCCATTTGGAAGTGGTGCTTTCAGTGGTGGTGAGGGATTTGCAGACTTCAGTCAGATGTCAAAGGTAAAGGTTAAAAGGAAAGCAACTCTCCTTGTAAAAATGTATGTACAGACACTTCTTTAAGGAGTATGATATGATTTTTGTAACTTTTCTGCTGACAGTCTGGTTTTGTTCATTTTTTTTCCAATCAGCCTCACCAATTACAAAGCAAAGAATTTTCCAATCATGTCAGATACGGCAAAGCCTTACTAAGACTGCTAGATTCAGTAGGGATAAATAAACTTTTCATAAATACTTTCAAATACCAGATCAGGAAACAAAATTAACTTGTAGTTCTAACTTGTAAGAAGAGTTAGTTGTTGTGGATATTAATATATTTCAGTGTCCAGCCTTCGTCTAAGTCCTGGAATTTGCATCTTGGTTACTTCATAGTAAGTATCCTGACTTATTTCTGAATTTACCATAAAATCATTAAGGTTGGATAAGATTGAGTCCAACTATTAATGAAACACTACACGATTAAATGTATGTAAAGTAACCTTACTCCTCTCTCTTGTCAGTCAGTCTCTCCCATGTTTTAAATGTGCAATTTCTGTTCATTTTAAAATAGCAGATGAAGAAAAAGGTTCAGGACACACATGAAAAAAAATGGATCATGATCTGCTGTTACTTTCCTTTTGGAATTTACAGTTAACATCAGTGCCCAACTCCTTACATTAGTTCTACAGTAACGCTTGAACACAGTAAATATTAATAATAAAATAGATTATCATTTTACTGTGACTAATTACATTTCTTGGTGTTTTTTTTTTTCTTCTCCACTAACTTTTGCTATTTTGGGGAGGGTTTTAGCTCTCCAGTAGATGGCAGCAGCCTTTACCGATAGACGTGGCTGGCTTGAGGTAGAAATTTTAGCAAAAGTTTGGCTGCGATTTTCACCTTTGCTCATAAAATTCCTCTTTCTTCGTTTCACAATGATAAATTTCCCTGCGTGGCGTAATATTTGCGTGCTTCTTAATCAATAGGAGAGTCCCTTAGAAAAGCTGTCTGAATATAGGAACATTTAAACACGTGCTTTTGGATATTCCCTAAGGTTTTGCTAAAAAAGTCAAATACCTGTGTGCAACTTCAGAAAAGCTTGGAATAAAGTTACGCCTTCTACCGTGTGCTGTGTTTTTCCAGGTTCTGTTTATCAGAGTGAAGGTCAGGCCGTGGTGTGACTGTTCATTGCCAGATAGTAAAAAGTAGAGTTTTACTTCCTTTTATTTTCTCATCAGGTTTTTTTTTTTTTTTTTTTTTTTTTGGCTAGGACTAAAGTTCTACAAGTACTTAAATTATTAAGGGCATAAGGTGTTTTGAATGTTAATGGAATCTTGGGACCTCTGTCATTGGGCATTAGCCTCCTGCACCACTGACAATTCTGTACATCTGCCCTGGTGTTTTGAAGTTAATGCTTTTACTTGACTTAACCTTCATGAAAGCACAGGTATTCTACAGCGTGCTCACCTCTCTTCTCTTTTCTTTTTCCTCGTGTAGTCAGTAGCTTCAGACCCCTTTGCCTCCTCTTTTGGAGGGGCAGGATTTGCAGATGACCCTTTCAAGAGCAAATCAGACACGCCAGCGTTGCCACCGAAGAAAAATGTCCCTCCACGACCCAAGCCACCCAGTGGTAAGGAGGTTTTCTTCTTTTGAAAGCTACTTTTTTTCAATTTACAATGTATTGCTGGGTATAAGAACACGTTGACAGTCTACTGTCTATCTTATATTTCAACCATGGAGGAAGATATGAAGTTATCACTAAATTGACAAAATTATCAGTAAACCAGACTAAAGCTCTTTGAACTGGAAAGCAGATGATGAGAGAGTGCTATGACAGATCTGTAAAACCACTGTGGCAGGAAAAAACAGGGGGAAAAAACCCCTGTGTTTTCTAAGTGGGTAGTGCATAAGATTAGTAAATGGCATCTTTAAAATAAAGAGGTTTGGTTTTTATATGGTGATCTAAATTTAGGATTTATTTCCACGTTTGACAGAAAATATGATGAATGCAAAAAAGTTTAAATGGTCTTAAAAATACCTCTGGATAATTCTCAGAAGGAACAGAGGCAACAGAGTGTCCCAAAAGCCAAAATACTGGCTCCAGCTCCTTTGTAGCTGAGTGGCAAGGCAGTCTTGACTATGGCTGCATCTTTATCTTGTTTTGATGTTCTTCCTGATGCATCTGCCACTAGATACTAACAAGAACCAGCTACACAGGCAGACCTGTCCTGATCTGTCTGTTCCAGGTAGGATCATTCTTGCATTTGCACATTACTGCATGAATTAAACAGAAAACACTTTCTGGATATATATTCCTTCGTTCATGCCTCAAGTCCGTTATTTATGGAAATCTGGGAGATATATAAATCTGACGAGTTGAAGATAAGATCTCTCTTAGTGGAGCTTTAATTTCTGTTCTCCCTGGAGTTGTTTTCAAGATATTCAGCCACCAGTGAAGCTGTTTAAAGAACTGAAGCCATGTAGTTTCAAGTCTCCTTTTAACAGCAGTGGTAGAGTTCAGTTGAAATGAAGAGGGAACTTTCAGTTGGCTCAAAAAGCCAACAAAAGCTGGATTCTGCTTATGGATAAGCACAGAATTTTGCACTAAACACATTGATCATCATGTAGTATCTTTAAATATTCACAGACAGTATTAGAAAGCATAGCACAAAGAGAGCAGATCCATGATTAATGTCTAAAACCCTGAAAGCAACAACTGAGAGGTTTTATTGTAGGTAAGTATTGATGCAAACTCGTCAGGAAATGCTCTAGGATTGTGGAAACGCCCCTGAAGCAGTTTGTTCCATGCCTGCTTCGTGTACTTTCTACTGCTGAGGCACTAAAGAGCTTTCAGTAATTTAAAAAAAAAAAAAAAAAAACACATACTATGTCATGCTGACAAATATCAATCACTAGGACAGACATGGATAAAAGGAGAAATAGAAAAGCTGAAGGAATCTTATTTGCCTCTGTGAATGATGTTATTTTTCTTTATTTGGTTTTCAAGAAAATAATGCAAGAGGCCATCTTTCAAAAAAAGCCTACATAGAATATTTTAGTGTTAACAGGGCCCATATAAAGTTGCATGATTCAAATAAATCCTAAATATACTCATGTAATCTCTTACATGTGGTTACTTTCTATTCCCTCTTAGAAACACGATTACTCTTAGTAAATTGTAATAATAGCAGCAAAGGTGAGTGGTGACTCACCTACATGAGGGATTTTGGATTTCTATGTCCTCATTCTCTCTTTTGTACATATTGAGAAATTCGGTGACTATTCAGCTTTATTAATATGTTTTCAATTTAGACATGTGCACTCACCCTTTAATCAGTTGGTTCAAAATGGTTTAAATGTGTCTCTTCCCCCCTTCTAGGGAGATACAATATTTCTGAGGTTCCGGTACTTCACCAAAAGCAAATGTTGTTATGATAAAATAGACTAAGGAGGAAACAACAGGGTTTTTTTTTTAAAGCAAATGAGCCTTATGCAGTTCTACTCCTCCCTTCCTTCCACAGCTAAGGCAATCTTCAGTGGTTGCTCTAAAGCATGAGAAATTATATAGTAATATAGTGTGATGGTAGCAAGAGATAAAGGCATAACATGTGTTAGAATGGGCTCAGCAAACAAACAACAGACAAGAAACTTCCGTTGTTTCTTACCTTTCTTATTGGTCTGTTTAATTAAAAAACAAGTAAGCGATAAAGATCTTGCTGAAGGATGAATAAATGCTAGTTATTAAACCTGTAATTTGCCTTTCTGTTCCATGTTTGCACTCTTTTTAGTAAAACTGTTCTTTCTGTTGGGGTGGGGGGGGAAGGGTTTAATATTGAAAAACACTTCTGTGGTTTGGTTGCATTTTGGTAGGCAGGTGCAAAAAGCTCTAAAAGCAAACTTTGCTTGCCCTCAAACCTCTGCAGTTGAGCAGAAAATAGAAATACGTTTGCAAAGCATTGGAAACTTGTCTGATTTCCCAGGCAGTTGATAGTGGAAACTAAACAGGATCCACCATGGATGGTTCCTGATTATCCCTGATTTGGTGCTTTTGTGTATGCAGACATTGTCTGATAATCCTTTGAGGGGTTTGCACGATGTCCTGGACCAAAGTGTGCCACAGTTCTCACCTTGCCCACAGGTCTCTGTTTTGTCCAGATCAAGGAGGAGTTCAGCATCAGGTCTTATTCCTTCATGAAAACAAAGGCAGTGCAAACCCTTGGAGCTAAGCACAGGATAAAGAAAACACTTTTAACATCCTGGCATCCTGAGTTGGAAGGGACCCACAAGGATCACGGGGTCAAACTGCTGGCCCTGCACAGGACAGCCCAACAATCTCACCCTCTGGCTGAAAGCGTTGTCCAAACACTTCTTGAGCTGTGACAGCCTTTGGGCTGTGACCTCTGCACTGGGGAGCCTGGTCAGTGCTCACCACCCTCTCAAAGGGGGACAAACCTTTTCCTGAGTTCCCTTCCAAGCCCTGACACAGCTCCAGCTGTTTCTGGGGTCCTGTTGCAGAGCAGAGCTCAGCCCCTGCCCCTCTGCCTCCCCTCAGGAGGAGCTGCAGCCCCCGAGGAGCCTCCCCTCAGTCTCCTCTGCTCCAGCTGAACAAGCCAAGTGCCCTCAGCCTCTCCTCAGACCCTTCCCCATCCCTGTGTCTGTCCTTTGGACACTCTCCAACAGCTTTAGATCCTTCTGATCTCGTGATGCCCAAAGTGCCCCCAGCATTCAAGGTGTGGCCGCCACAGTGCAGAGCAGAGCAGGAGAATCTCCTCCCTTGCCCAGGACACGGTGACACTTTGGGCTGCCGGGGCACACTGGTGACTCAAATCCAACCTGCCACCCACCGAGGACCCCCAGGACCCTTTCCACATGGCAGGTCCACAGCCTGTCATTCCCCAGTCTGTCCATGAATCCAGGGCTGCCCTGGCACAGGGGCAGGATCTGGCATTTGTCGTGTTAAGCTGGGGATTGCCCAGCCCTTTCCTTTGTCAAGATCTCTCTGTAGCGCATCTCTGTCTTCAAGGGAGTCAACAGCTCCTCCCAGCTTCATGTCATCGCCAAACTCACTCAGTCTGCATTCCTTACTTAGTCTTGCCTTACTTAGTCCCACATCCAAGTCTTTCATGAGGAAGTTGTAGAGGACTGGTCCTGAAACACGGAGCCTTTTGGACACGACCTCTGTTTTTACCGTATAGTGATGGTCAGAGCAAAAAGCCTTCAGATACACCTGGAAAGACCTCTAGAAGGAGTTTGTGGTTCACAGGAGCTGCTCTCATATCCAGGCTCTGCACACAGTCTTTGCACAGCTTATAGAGAAACTTCTCTGCTGCTGCCGGGGTTGTCAGCAGCAGGATTGCAGTGGGTCATCAGGTCTGGTCCTACACATCCTGACCTGTTTGCTGACTGCTTATAAAGTGAAAATGGGTTGGTTGGTTTGTTTTTAGTTGGTATTTGGGTTTTTTCGCAGCTGGAACATTGAGGAGTAGCTGTGATCTGAGTGTATTAGCAGATAGTTCAGTTCACATCTCTCTGGTTGGTGCTATCAGGGTTAGGCAAACCCTTACTGTGTTGCATGGATGAGGCACCCTTCAGATCCGTATCTTTCCCTTCTTGAATGCTAAGATTAAGAGAGAGTATGACACTCATCAGATTATTTAATTAGAGTTGTATCTTGGGTAGTATCTCAGCCTTATGCTTGTTTTGTTCATCGTAAATAATTTTCCTTCTTTCTTACTCTATTGCTGACCAGTCTGTCAAGATCTTTTTGATGTTTCAAAGTCCTAATCTGATCCTTGCTTGGTCCAAGAGAAATCTCATGTTTGTTTTTATGGTAAAATACTCTATTGAGTATTTTTTCAGTGTAACTATTTAGAGGTTAAGTGCAGAATCTTTAAAGAGAATTGGAGGAAGGTTAATAACTCAGTGAATCCCAGCAGAGAATAGTAAGGAGAAGGTGTTCCAGAAGCCACAAACCTAGACACCAGTGTACCTCAAAGCTCCAATTTACTGTTCCACGAAAAGATTTGGAAAATCACTGTCTCTGCCCCATACATGGTTTAAGACTCTCTTTAGGTTAAGGAAGATCAGCCAAGAAGAAGTTCTTTAGTTTCTTCTGAGAAGACTGTTCTAATGAAAATCCCCAAGAAAAGTGTGTGCATGTTGTTTTTCTTCAGGAAGGTGTTCATCTCCATGAAGTTCCTAATGGACACTAGGTTTATAGGGCTCCCCTAGGACTTGGCTGGAGTAATTTGATGTTCACCAGGTGCTACTGGAGAACTTGCAGGATTCATCGGAGAAGAGTGGAATGTTTTGTAAATTTATTGATGTTACCTCTTGAATAATGCTCAAAAAGCACTGAAGAAGTGCCAGTGCTTTGTGTAATGAGCTGTGATAAACAGAAAGCAAATAGCAGTAAAGTATCTCAACATTCTTAAACAAAGGTGACCCGTGACAAGGATCCACATTCCACTGCACATTATTCTCTCAAAATTCCCTAAAACATTGCTGAGTTAATTAGATTTATAACTACATTTTATTTTCTGGCAAAGGGCCGCCTGTGGTGTTCAGCACTACCAAACTTCTGGTTGCTTTATATTTCTTGTGCATGTTCTCAGGATTTATGGGACTTCTGTGTAATTAAGGATTAAAAAAAAAATCTGAAAGAACTGGTAGACTGAAACCTGTCAGTTAAAATGGCTCTTGTAGGTTCTCACAGATTAAAAATTATGTTTTCTGCTGTGAGCTGCAGATAGAAATCAGTCAGAGTTTGCCGCTAACTAGTTTCTAGGTAAAAGTTGTTGATTACAGAACGAGTGAAACAGATTTTTTTTTTTTCTTTTTCTCTCTTTTTTTTTTCTTTTTTTTTAAAGTACAGGAAGTTGCTGTGTGGGTGTCAGTGATTGGGTTATAAGTAAAATGCTCTAGTGCTTTGATCGTGGGACCCAGTGCTTATGCCCCACCCTTACCACTTCCTTTCAGCGCAGCCCCATCCATTCCACATTGCGGTTATAGCAGCGCTGTTAACCAGTGAGATTAACCACTACTGACAAGCATCTGACACATTACTCTCTATGCTCTGGACTCCTTGTCAGGCCCTCAAGTTCCTGAAGGAAGCAATTCTCTATCCAGCGAGGATGAGCAACTCTTGACCCCTCCTGTCACAGCAGGTCGTGCCCTGCCTTACTGATGCTGTAGATGTGAGGAGAAGATAAAAGCATGGAGCTGTGTGATGCTGGATCTGCCTTTTGGGTGCCCTTTCAGACAGGAGAGTTCCTTCCCAATCAAGTCAGCGCCACAACTGTGACCTGGCTTGCGAGGGGACAAGGCACACCAAGTTGTAGGATACAATCAGTTCCCAATGATGCCTTGAATTATCTTGGGTTTTACCAGTGAGTATTCCCGTAGGCCTCCTTAGGGATGGGAGAGGTCACTCACACCCCCAGGTGTCACAGAGATAGTTTAGTGCCTTTTAAGGCTGCTGGTGCATTCAGTGACCCACGCTGCATGTTCACCACTCACTATTCCTGCGTGGTACTAAAATGACAGGATGCAGTCGGTGCCACCAGGTACCAGTTGGCATCCTCCAAACAGATGTCACTGCCTGTGCTCAGCTAATGGTGGTCCAGGTGCACGTGGTTGCCAGAGAAGCTCAGAAACAACATTTTTTGCCATCAACAAGTTCTTGGATGAATGCGATTCTGCCTTAATCCGGATTTCAGGAGTGATGGATGAAGTACCCGAATTTCAGGATACATGGAGAACCCTAGAACTGGCAGTGGGTTCAGAATGGCTTCTCATGAAGAAGTCACCTTGAAGCCTCCAAACTGGCGCCCTTGGGTGTTTCCATGGCTTGTGTTGGCAGCACTCTTACATCGCTGCAGAAACATGCTCAGTTCTGAGGGATTCCAGACGAGGGAAGCCTATCCCTGGTGGAATTCCCGTATTCCAAGTTAAGAGAAGTATTTAAAAAGAAACTTGAGCATAATGGGCAGGCACCGAGGAGCAGTGGAGGATGCTTGAATCACTCAGAATCACCCAACACATAGCGGTGGAGGCTCTGAGGAGGAAGAGATTTTGCAATGAGTCCTCAAGCTCAAGGACCAAAAAAGTATCCATCTCTTGGGTGCCCAACACAGAAGGGACATGAACTTTTTTGGAGCAAGTCCAGACAAAGCACCGAGATGGATCAGAGGGATGGAGCAGCTCTGCTGTGAGGAAGAGCTGAAAGAATTGTTCAGCCTGGAGAAGAAAATCTTTGGGGTGACCTGACTGTGGCACTCCAGTACCTGAAGGGAGCCCAGAAGAAAGATGGAAAAAGAGTGTTTATAAGAGCCTGGAGTGACAGGACAAGGGGGGTTGGCATCACACTGACGGAGAATAGGGTGAGATGGGATGTTGGGAAGAAATTCTTCTCTGTGAGGGTAGCGAGGCACTGACACAGAATGCCCAGAGAAGCTGTGGCTGCCCCATTCCTGGAAGTTTCCAAGGTTGGATGGGGCTTGGAACACCCTGGGATAGTGGGAGGTGTCCCTGCTCATGGCAGGGGTGGCACTGGATGAGCTTTAAGGTCTTTCCCACTCAAACCATTCTGGGGTTCTGCGATATTAGTGGAAGAAACTTCACCACAGGGCAACCCTTTCAACCTTTTCTAAATTTTCATTGCTTGCTTATAGTGATTTTCACCTTTTTAACTTTGAAAGAATGAAAAAACACAGGAGGAAATACACTTTTCAATTTCAGTGTGCTGCTTTCTTGCAATGGTTATTTAATATATGCAATTATTTTAACACTCTACCTTTTTTAAGCTTGTGTAAATGTTATAGTCTATGTTATTGCATAGTAGTGAATAATAGAGGTAGTGAATATGACATTAATAGTGAAGTTCTTAAACGCTAATTCACTTTAAAAATTCAGTTTTTCTTTGTAAATAGCAGAAAAATACAATGTGACTTGGAATGCACAGAATCACAGAATTTCAGACTGATCTGTGTTGGAAAATACACTAAAGATCATCCAGTTCTAAACCCCCTGCCTTGGGCAGGAACACCTTCCACTAGACCAGGTTGTTCCAAGCCCAGTCCAAACTTGCCTTGAACAATTCCAGGGATGAGAAGTCCGCAACCACCGAGTAAATTTAAAGGAACAGCTATTGAATTCATCCTATATAAGAAATAAATTCGTGGATTACTTAGCTGCTATTGGAAATACAGGTATTAAAATAAATTCCATTGGTAAATCACTATTCCACACTGCACACAGGGGGGGTTTGTAAAAAAACTTTAGCTTTGTTTTGTGATCCATTTATTTTTTGTGGCTCTGGTCTGCGATGGCAACTGAATATTGGCATTTCAGAAGTTGGTGGTTAACACCTCTGTGTTAACCTTTTTGAGTTAAAGTTTGTTCTCACAGTCTTTTTATTACTTGTCGTGGTTTTGAAAGTTTAAAATACTGGAAAAATAGAGGGGACAGTTGCCTGTCATGGGTTAGGAAGCGTGACCCTGATCCCTCAGAGAGGCCTGGAGCTCCAGATCTCAGTGCAAACACAAAGGTTTGCACAGTGTTGGAGTGACTAGAAATTATTGCAAAATAATAGCAATGATGTTACTGAGAATAAATTTAACCAATCAAGGTGTTAGGGTTCAGTGCTTCACTAAATCACTACAAGACTGCTAGATGTGTTTTGCTGTCCTACCAAAAAAAAAAAAAAAGACAGAAAAAGCTGATTCAGGCAAAATCTGACTGATAACTCCTGTTTTTTCATCTTGCCAGCTGGCTGATAAGCAATATCTGAACCCGGTAGCAGCTTGAAAAAATGAAAAGGGATCAGGGGTTTAAGATCTTAACAGGTCTTCAGGATCTTAATATTGTGTTTATTGAACCAATCTGAAAACTTATGGCTGCATTGAATGTTGTAATCCATCATCTACAGAAACACTAAGTCCCTAATTTGGGGTGGCCGTCCTTCGCCTTTTCTTAGAAGCGTGGTTGCAGAAGTTCGTTGTCAGCCCCAGAGAAGCCAGAAGTGCAAGAACAATTACCAGCAGAGCATCTTTGTGTTCAGTTCCTGTGGTGCAGGGAGCTTGCAAGGGAAACTTGCAGACAGATCTGCCCTCTCAAGTGCTCACAGTTATGGAAGGATCCAGAAAGAGCGTGCTCTGATGGCACTTTGACCTCAAAGTGAGTGGCTACCCAGATAATCACGTGCATGCAGACACATTCCAGGTTTCCCTGGACCAGGATTGTCCAGCTGTGAGTTTTAGATTCACTCTTTGGGGGTGTTTTTTGTACCCCCTGGGACCATCTCAGAAGCCTCTTGCTCCTTCAGCAGCTGGCCCAGCTCAGGACAGTGCAGACCATGTTTGTGCAGCTTCTGCTGCTCCCTTCCTTTGTGTTTAATGCTTCCTCCTCCTTCGTGTCAATGATAAATATAGTTCTTTTTTTTTTTTTTTTTGTACGTGTCACTTCTCTAAATTTAAGGCATTTTACGGTTTGACTGGTTTTTTTTTGCCATTTTACGCTTATTTTTCATCTTTAAGGCAGCCCAAGAGCACTGACAGTGCACACTGACCTCATGGTGACACTTTCCAGTGAGGTAAAGAAAGCTTAGATCTTTGCTGCTTTTTGTATAAATGGATTTTAGTGGTTTGTTTGCTTAAGATGTGTCTTCAGTGTCTCGACTAGATCAAAATGAAGACTTCACAATCTGTTCAGTATCTTCCTTATAAATGCAGGCCAAAGTCTGAATACTTTTGTCTTGTGCATTTACTGAGTTCAGTTCTTGAAAGAAAACGATGTCTTGTGAATACTTAGTGTTTAAACACATCATGGTTTTTGTGGAAATTTTTTTTTTTCCACTTGCACAACCTACAGTGTCCCCACGTAGAAATTTGCTCTGTGTATTTAGTCAGATAAATTTTTAAAAGAAAGAAGCCATGTTAGGTATAATGGATGTCATCAGGAGTTGGGAACAAAATAGAGGATTGTGTTAATCAGAAAAAAAAAAAATAACGTCATATAATTCCCTTAATTTAATTCAGATTTAACTCTAAATTATGTAGATTTATTGAAGTTGTGGGAATCACACAACATTTGGTCTAGAGCAGCTTTATATAAAGTTCTGTTCTTTACTCATACTCATCACAGGAATGTTGGGATGTTTATTTCTGCCTGATATCACACACCTGCTTCCTTAGAACCTTTTCAGCATCAAAAGTTTATTCACAAGTACCACGGTGCCTGTTTACCTTTGTTTTTTCCCCTCATCTGCAGCCGAGAGTGAGAAAATCAGCCTCAAAGTTGTGACTGACAGGAAAAGTTTGTTGTTTTTTTTTTTTTTATTATTATTTTTCATGCCTTCTAGAAGACTTGACAGTTGCATTAGAACACAGGCATCCCTTGTTGTGTAGGATAAATGACTCATGGGTGGAGCACCTGCCTGGCCACAAGCTAAAAATTCCATTCACGCTTTGATTCTCTTGTTTGTGCTGGCCTCTCAAAGATATTTCAGTACTGCTGGTTGAAAGAGGTTGTCCAAAAGCTGTTTCAGAGTAGATTGTTGGGCTGAATGTGTAATGATTTCAAGAAGTTTATGGGTTGGCAGAATATTTCTTTTAAGCAAAAGTTTACGGTGAACTCGAGGTGCAAACTTTGCAGATATTAAGCAAAATGTTAAGAAATTTAATATTAAATAATGCAAGAAAAATTTCCCTTCTGTTACAAAAACCAGAATGTCGTGATTTTTTTTTGCAAAGGGCATTATCATCAAACAGTTGAGTTTGAAATACAGCACAGAAATAGTCCCTGTCGAAGACAAAGACCCCCAAGTATCCTGCAGAAAATTTAATGTAACTAACCTTCAGGCAAGGTTTGAAACTAGTAATCGTTTTTCTGTGAGTTTGTAAAGTTCAGTTTATTAAGGTTTTACTCTGCATCACTGGAGGAGCTGGATAACCTTAACAGAATGGTGGAAAACGTGCTGAGTGAGTTGGGAAATGAGATGTAAAGTTGGTAAACTGCCAAGAGAAAGATGTGCTGGGAGGCACCTGAGACTTCTTCTGCCATTTGAAAAACAGGAGAGGTGGAAATCCTGGGATTATGTGCTCAGATATAATCACAGGTATGGACTTAACTCACCCTGTCACTCCTTATCCTCTGCAGCACAACTCTGAGTTATTAAAGGATATTTTTTTTCAGTTCAGAAAGTTTCCTGGAAATGAGCCCTTGCTTAGTGAAAGTTTAAAGTTGTGTCATTTCCAGTCTGTCCCGTTTGCCCATGAGCATGATCCATCCAGGCTTCAAAGGCAGGGAAAAAATGCTGCTTCTCATTATTCAGCAAGATCCTCTTCCCAGCAGAAAGTCAGGCCCATTGAAACACAGATATCGAGGCAACTCGAAATATTTCACTTTGTTTTCAGTATCTTGTGATTCAGTAAGACAAACTTTGTGTTTGCATCCTACCAGTGAGGTTCCATTTGTGTTGAAACACAGATCTCAGCCCTCCAAACTCAAGTTTGCTGTGGGGTATGAAATTAGATAAACCCTTTGTATGGGTGGAGTAACAGCACTTACTGTGGTAAACCATTTTGTTCATCATCTCTTTTTGCTGAAGTGAGTCCTCGGTGTGGTTTGGGTGCACCACTTGGGTAACTGCTGAAACTGCTGTGGTTTCAGAATCGGACCTGTTTTGCTTTTTTCTGAACCTTTTTTCCCCTGAAACTATTAGCAGAGAAACCAAATAAGGGTTACAACTGTTTGCCTGCCATACCTCAGGATGATGAGCAGAGTCATGTAAAAAATACAACATTTTCCAGCAAATGGAAGATTAATGCAATCTCAATTATGACTATATTTTGCAGTATTGCAATTTTACAAGTGCCTGGCAGTACAGCTGGTAACCTTTTACTGTGGCTTGGGTACATTTGCTCTACGTTGTAGAAATCCTGTTTGACACACTAAACATGGAACTACAAAAATCTTTATGTAATTAAGTGTACACTGACTTCGATGGGAGACTACACTTGCCATAAGTCAGCAAAGACATCAGAAAGATAATGCTGGTGTTGTTACTACTAATTTCTGTCTAATAAACGAGTAAATTTGTACGTCTAACTGAACCAAACAAACTTCTGCCAGGCCTCGAAAGCGTGTTTGCAGAGTGTGGCAGGATGAAGCAAACTGTAAGCAACATACAAAGGGCACTAAAGGAGAGATTTGGACTTGGAGTTGGACTTGATGGTGCTCGTGGATCTCTTCCAGCTCGGGAGGTTGTAGGGTTCATTGAGGATTCCTGTGCATGCTGTGCTTGATTTGCTCAGAGTAGCACATCAACCTTCAAATCGCTCTGCAAAAGATAAACCTGATTGCATAAGGATTTCCCTCTCGCTTTTTTTTTTTCTCTTTCAAAATAGAAGAATTACCACCCTATTCTATTCTTTAACATCTAAAAATCTGAAGAAGGTGGCGCTCAGTGTGTAAAATGAAAGCTCTCAATATCATTAGCTGCAACTCTCATTACATGGTGGCATTTCCTCTACAACAAAGTGATTCTTTGTGATCTTTTGTGAAGATGAAGCACGAGAAACCCTGATGCTCTGTGCAGGTTCGAAACCAACTTTGGGGCTTTGTGCTAAAACCTTAAACAGGCTACCCAGAAAAACCAGGCTTGCTGAACAAATACGTTGCAAACCCAGTGTTTGTGTTAACAGTCACCAATTCCACAAAGTGGTTTTTGCTAGCAGAAGATTTAACCTAAGCTTTAAATGGGTCAGTTTTGCCTCCATCGATCCAAATTGATTTTTGGGCAATACAGGGTGAAGTATGAGGGGGAATTTCCTTGCTGGTAACTGGCAATAGAGGAAGGAGAAGTAGCATAGAGGGCTCTGGTTTTGCCTTGACCAGAAGTTGGAAATGCAGGTATTTTAATTCTCTTCATAATTCTCCAAGGCCAGTTTGGATTGAGCTTGGAGCTCAGGCTCAACCCAATCTGGTGGAAGGTGTCCCTGCCCACAGCAGCAGGTTAGAACTGGATGAGCTTTGAGGTACCTTTCAACCCAAACCATTCTGGATTCTATGATTCTGATTTAAAATAAGTAGCTCTTTTACGTGGAGCATTGCACATGAAATGCTGAGTTGTTCGTGCCTTGCCAGGTTTGCCTGTCCCGTGCCATGGGATGGCTGCGGCACTGGTGAGATCTGGAGACCACAGAGATGAGCAGGGTGGAAGTGCAGCACTCCATTCCAGAGAGCAAAATGTGACCTGTGGAAAGGCAGGCTGGGGTGAGGGAGGGTCTCTGCTTGTGAGGAGAGCAATTTCCTGTGTGTTGTGTCACTTCCTTCCATGAAGGACAAAGCCTGATCTGCCTCTCTTTAGGGGTCACACAGGTGGTTGCTGCCATGGGGATCTGTATGTCTGTGTCACATGTGTTATCCACGATGGGGCATGTCCTGAACCATGGAAAATAGTGCTGGGGTGAGCTTTAATAGATCTCCTTTATCTTCCAACTTCAAGGCAGCTGAAGCAGTGTTATTACCGCAGACTTTCTTAAACCTCATGGATGTGTTGATAGAATGGCTCCCCAGAGCAATGAGCACGGCCCCAAGGCTGCCAGGGATCAAGGAGCGTTTGGACAATGCTCACAGGCACAGAGTGGGATTGTTGTGGTGGCTGTGCAGGGCCAGGGCTTGGGCTGGATGATCCCTGTGGGTCCCTTCCAACTCAGGATGTTCCCCGATTCTATGAATGTGATAGAGTTCCCTGGGCAGTCTGGAGCATCCTTACGTTTTAAAAACGTTGTGGATTGTCAGATGCGAATCTCTTCTGGTCCAGTCTAAATCCGTTCACCTTTTTCCTGATGGAAGACTTGCAGGGCTGTAATCAGATTCCCCTTGAGCACTCTCAGGACAAACAAATCCAGTTCTCTCTCCCACTGCACGTGCCTTGTTTTCCATGTCTCTGTTTGCTTGTCTGGCTGGGGATTTGCTTCCCACTTTCTGTGCAGCTTGATGCCTGCCAGTGTTGCATCCCAGTCTGATGTTGGCACTGCACTAATGAGAGCCTGCGTGATTTCCTCAGCTCCGTGTAAACCTGATTCCCTCAGTTCCATGTACACCCAATTCCTTCAGCTCACCATCCACGTGTGCCTCTGCCTTTGGGGAACAGAGGCCAGCTGAGTACAGGAGAGGATGGATGGCCTTTTGGCCAGCCCTGGCGTGGGAGAGGCTGAGCTGGGATTTACTGGAAGTCGCCGCATCGGTCATTTATTTAGCGCCAGTTTGCTGATCTTTATTTCCCTTCAATAAAAGTATTCCCACAGATCTGAGCACATCTGATGAAGTTCACGAGCACGTACCAAAGTGCTTCCTGAAAAGCTTCCAGGCTATGACTTAAATGTGCCAAATACACTCTGAAACGAGGGGCTTGATTCCATTTCTCTGTACCTTCCTAGTGTGTATGTCATCATGGGAATAAATTATAAGATTCCTATTAAATGATAGCTCAAAGAACTGGACATTTCAAAACAGCTTTATTACTACAAATGATATATGGAATTCGGGTTGTTGTGCAGGAAGTTGTAAGTATTTAAGAATTTTAAGTTCATTTTAAGAATGGTTTTAGGTTTTCCTTTATCAAGTACATGTTGCAATCAAGGATGTTCACCCAGGGAATATTTCTTTTATTTTTATAAGATGGGGTGGGAGGGGGAGAAATACATTTATCTGTTTAGTTCTTTGACCTCACAAAAGAGTCTTTTGGCAAGGGGAAATTAAAAATCAACCACTGAGGCTTCGATTGCAACAAATTAAATACATACGTATTATTTGTGAGCATACACGATAATTCCTGTGATTTCATTTGTTGTTGGGGTGGAATATAAGAACAAACAGTGACCTGCAAAAGGTGGGTTATGGAGTAAACACCCCAGAGAGGTGATTTCTTAATCAGCCTCCTTTTCCTTGCATGTGTGGTGGTAGAAAGATGAACCACTCCCAGGGAAAATAAAGAATGCAGGCATTCTGTCAAGTGACAGCTAAATTACTCTTTTGTCCTATTTAATGTGACTTGCCTTTAGTGATACATGATTTTTTTTTTATTTTGTCTTCTATATAATACCAAACTTAAATGTGAAATATCTCTAATCCTGGAAAATCAAAGTCAAACTTGTCAATTTTTTTTTTTTCTGACCGAATGTCTTCATAATGGGTTTCATAATTGAAAATCTTGGTGGTATTAATATTTTGGTATCTATAAGATGATAAATCCATTTAAATAAAACACCTGTTTTAGATGATTTGCATTTGAGAAATGAATACCATTATATTTGGTTAAATTTTCACCCCCCCCTAGGAAGGATGGATGATGTATAGCACAGTTTCCTATTTCAGGGCTTTGCATTGTCCATGGTAAGTAACTTCTCTTTTTCTCCTTTTTTTTTTTTTTTTTTTTCTTTTTCCCTAAACTTTCCAGGTAAAAGTACTCCCGTAAGCCACCTTGGGTCTGCAGATTTTCCCAAGCCCCATGATCCATTCCAGCCGTTTGGGGCTGACAGCAGTGACCTGTTTCAAAGTAAAAAGGGGTTTGGGGACCCATTTAGTGGAAAAGATCCATTTGCTCCCTCCTCTTCAAGTAAAACTTCTAAAGACTCTTCCTTGGGGTTTGCAGACTTCAGCTCTGTAAGTTAAGTTCCTTGTCTCTGAGCAAACCACTTTCTGCTCTGCTTGCAGCAATCTCTGTTGGGTTTTTGTCTCACCTGCAAACCTGCTGTTCCCTGGCTTCTGTCTCTCAGTACCTTCATGCTGTCCTCACTGTTTTTTGTATTAATATTTCTGTAATAAAAAGGCGTTCTTTCAATAAAAAAAGGAGTTTCGTACTAAATTTTCAAGGGTTGACGTGCATTTAAATTATTTTAGTACAGTGTGCCTTTACTCTCCAATTCTTTGTAGCACAATCTGTATATTGTTTTTGTTGCATGGAGGCTGTTTTGTAAACAGATTTTTTTTCGGAAGCCAACGATGTAAAGACTCAAAAAACGCTCGATGAAAACATTTCTAGAGCAATTTCACCGTTATCTCGAGAAGCAAATCCTTAAAGGGCAAGTTTCTGATGAGTATTTGTAACTGTTTGTGGAGGAAGTTCTGACAATCCTGTTGAAACGTTTACTGTGTGTGACAGAACGTGGTCGTAGAGGGACACAGATGAGACAGAGATTGAAAATTTAGCTGTTGAATTTTGTTCCTGTTCCCGATGTTGTAGAACAGGCAAAAGAGAAAACGAAATGGTTTTGTAGAAACGAGATAGAAGGGTCCACACCGCCTTACGAAAGACAGTCTCAGAAGGTCTGAAAACAAAGCCAGGTCCCCATTCAATTAAAAATAATCGGGGTTTGCAAAGGCTGGCTTTGGTTTTAGTGCTGGGATTGGGAACCATTGTAAATGCAATGGTTGTGTGGTTTCTTGCTGCTTCCAGGAGTGGATGGAATCTGTTCCATCCACAGCTTCAGCCTTCTTCCTCCTCTCACACGTTTTTGTTCTCTCACATTGCCACGCAGTAAAATCGCAAACTCCCTCTGTTCCTTAACTCTGCTGGACACAGGTCAGTGCTCAACAAGGGCAGATATTTAAGCTGAATCTTTCAGGTTGTTTCTTTTTAATTTTTTTTCCCCTAGTTATTATTTAATATTAAATGTGTATCACTTTTCTATTTGTTACTGTTAGCTGAGGCCATCTGTGCAGACTGTAGTTGGCCTCAGGGCTTTAATTTATCACTTTTGCAACATCCAAGTTCAAGATCTGTTGTATGTTTGACCACAGCTAGTTGGACTTGCACAGTTCAATTCTGATTGTGTACAAACTGGTGACATTCTTAATAAAAATAAGACACAAAACCTGCTTCAGCTGAAGTTTCTTCAACAACATCTAATTTCTTCCTGCAATGAAGGACAAATGATGGAATGGAATGATTGTTACCCAGTTACTGTCATCTTACTTTCCAAACTGTATTTCTTAAGTTTTAAAACGTGGTTTTCTCCGGATGATTGTATCAAATGATTTACCAAAATCTCTGGTCCCAATCCTAGTGGGTGCTCCAGGGTCAAATTTGCCGTGCCATCACAGGTTAGATTAATTTTAGAAGATCAGGAACAAGTAGGAAAAATGAGATCATGAGCAGTAGCCATTAAATGATTCCTGTTAAATGGCATTTCATCAAATGAAATAAATTTTTAAAATGTAAACTTTCCTGAATTAATTTCTCCTCCTGTAGGGAAAAAAAAAAAAAAAAAAAGTATTGACTGAATTTGGCTGAAAAGACAGATCTGATCCCTTTTCTCCTCAGTTCATGGGGTTTTTTTTTCCTTTTCTGTAACATGATTATGCTGCTACACTTGACAATTCCTAATCCTCCTGTACGATGTTTTAAATGTACCAGTTACCTTGAAATCGTGGAGAATTTTGCGCTTCTCTTTGCCTCGTGGTTGGGAAACTTTGTTCATAAAGGGAATGAAAATCAGTTTTGCTTGCAGAAGATTTTTGACATCTGCTTTGAATCCACGGAGAACAGAACCATGTGGAACTAAACAATCGACCAACCTGATTTTTAATTGAAATCCTTGACCGTTGCAAGGAAGAGCACGAGAGCTTTCGTTACATTTTAGCAGGAAAATCTGGTGGCTTTTTTGACGCACTGGCAAATTCCTGCCCCCAGAGTTTCTGTGTATTTTCATTGCATTCTTGACTTCGTTGCTGTCATTATATATGATTCATTGGAACAAAACAATCTTTTGGTAGCTCGGATTTCAGGTATTTCTGGGTTCCAGCTGCAGTTTGCAGAACGACAAGAAAAGCCACTTTTTTTTTTTTTGCCGACAGAAAGCGTTTAAATTTCCAGGAAACAGAACACTTTGGGCTGAACTTTTTGTCTCGGTGCAAGGTGGTAATTCAGCGCACACCAATTAGTGAAACTTTTTGTTTGATTTGATTAGTCTTGCTGGTTTCCTCATCTGTGCCTTGGGTCTGACTATACTTCTGAAAAAAGAAAAAATGAAAAGGAGGTGTTTAATGCAGTTACACGTGTGACTTATTTAAATGTTAAATCCTGGACGTAGGCAAAAATTGTTATTGTGTTAAATTACCTGCAAATTATCTTTTTATGGACAATCTGTGCAAGAATCTGTGGCATTAATGAACTGTTCTGTATTTCACTACTCAATGGTGAGAGTTATCTCCTGAAAATTGTACTTTGTGCCAGTTTGTAATAAGGCACATCCAGATTTGTTTCCAATGAATCACTTGCCTATTTTTCCTTTTTTTTTCTTTTTTCCACTCAGCACTTTTCACCACAAAACTATAACTTGTGTCCCCTAAACAAGTTATAATTGGGACTCTCATGAACTTTGGAAGCTTTTTCCTAGAATGGAAGTTAGAGGAGTAAAACTGGTTTCTCAACATTAAAAAAAAAAAAAAATCCCAGATAGTTTGAGCAAAGCATCTCGTATTTCTGAAAATAGTAACTGTTCATTCTCCATCCCAGCTGCTGGATCTGCCTAAATTCCTGGACTAAGCAGAGAATTCCTCCTTCCATTTGTGTCTCTGTTTACCTTGAAAAAAAATATTTAAAATCTTAGTGAGCTTTTCAATTTTACCTGTCAGCTGACATTGTTTAAATGAGGAATTGTAGTAGAGTGTCTCCATTTTTAAAGTAAAATATCAAAAGGTGTGACACTTCTGTTGTGTTTCAGTAACATCAAATGCAAAGATTTTCATCTCGGTTTTTATAGCAATGAAAGCAGAGATACTGCATGAAGAAAAGTTTGGGGTTTTTTTTTAATCTCATCTCAGTAAAATGATGATTTTATCAAATCATCTCGAAAGTCACACTGGGAGAAATAGAATTAGGGATGATGGGCATCCAGAGGCATGATTAAATTATGAGTAAATGGGAATTGGGCTTGGGTTGAAAGAAATCCAAATAGGCGGATTTATTTCAAAATCCATAAAAAATAAAAATTACAGAGACAGTGCAGAGTGGAGGAGGAGACTGGGGTGGGACCATCACGTGGTGTTTGTGCAGCTAGGCAGGGTTTAGCACTGAAACTTGAATTTTAACACTCACTTCAATATTTCAGCTTGGTCTGGGCAGGTGTAGCTGTGTCAGTTTGTGCCATGATGGTGGTGGTATTATTATTATTATTATTATTATTATTATTATTATTATCATCATCATTATCATTATCATTATTATTACTATCATTACTATTATTTAATATATATTTATAATATGCATATAATTTATAAAAATAACATATTTATAATATATAATATATTTATCATATATAGCTTTTAAAATAATATTATAATATTAATATGATATATGATATTATTTTATATAATATGATATAGAATAGAATAGAATAGAATAGAATAGAATAGAATAGAATAGAATAGAATGCTAATATAATAAATAGATAAATAATTTTTTATTATAGTAAGGAAATAACTCATAGCTGAGCTCAGAGTCACCGAGCCACGAGGAATTTTTGCAGCATACATCCAGCTGAAATTTTTCTCCTCAAATAATACATTTTCCTGCACATACACATAAAAAAGTCCAAAAAAAAAAAAAAAAAAACCCAAACCAAAACAGCACAAAGCAGATTTTTTGAAGTGGGCTTTAGTGCAAACATTTGCATGCAGCTGTTCCCATCGTCCTCCTCATTAAATGCTGAGATTAACTGGGAACAGATTATATTTGAGTTTGAAATGGCTGTGTTCTCAAGGAAATAATTTCAGATTTTGTTCAAAAAGTTCAATCAAAGCAGACTTTTGCATCCTTCAGCGGTAAATACTAGAATGTAATTTTGGACAAGTTTTGCTGCACTGTGTGCTCGTGTTTTGGGAAGCCCAAACAGGTTTAGGAGCTGAATGTGTTATAAAGTGTGATATTTTCTTAAACATCACTGAATTAACTGAGTTAATTCAGTTAATTCAGCGTTCTCTGCTGAATTAAATTGGATCCTCTCACATTATTTCTTAGTGGTGAAACTCTGCATTTTATGAACAGCAGCAGAAACACTTTGGATAACTTTTGATTTGGTGATGAAACTTCCCACGTGTCAGCAGTGTCCAAAATTACCAAAATTACCAAAAAAAACCCCTCACCCTTAGCAGGAACTACCACAATAAAACTCTCTGTTGTGCAATTGCACAAGAGTAAACTATTAGCTTTACCAGCTATTTATTCTTTAAAATGGTTGTGATTGCTGTGCCTCCAAACCATTAATTTCCTTTTTTTTTGTGCTTTTGGAGGGGTTTTTTGGCCGTTTTCGTGCACAGATGCAGGGACTTGCATCCTGTGTGGGTTAAATCTCCAGGTGGGAGGAGGAAGAAACTAAATAAGGAAGTAAAAGAAGGAGGAATTAAGGAAATAAATCAAGGGAGGAAGTGAAGGAAGAAGAAATTAAGGAAATAAAGGATGAAGTGAGGAAAGCAGTGAGTGAATTTCCATGCCGATCTAGAACTGCCCTAAGACAACCTGGTGTGCTCGAGCTGTATATTTAATAAGTCTGATTCTCTCTGATTTTTTTTTTGCGTAATTCTTCGAGCTGGTCGGTAATTTTAACAATTCATTTTTCCATTTT
>VZSR01003814.1:777695-820399 GCA_013398615.1 Brachypodius melanocephalos | reverse complement strand
CGTGTGTCACCTTTGAGAGCCAAAAGGTGACCGAGCCAAAGGGCCCTGCAGCGGCTGGAGCTGGTCCTGCTCTGGGCTGTTTCACAATTACAGCGAGTTCTGAAGCGAGGTCCCATCTCAGAGGAGTTTGACTGCCTCTTCTCAAGTCAGTGGGTGAGGAAAAAGCATTTTCAGCAGAGTGAAATGCAACGCTCTGAAATTCCACGTGGAATGATCCGACTTTGAGCAGTGACTGCTCTGGGTGATACCTGAGTTTGGCAATATTTACTACAATTTTCACTAGGATAATTGTGCAGGATTTGCTCGTTTCTGCATTTAAGCTCTCCAGCTTATCTCACAATCTATCTTACAATAATAGCGAGCCCATGGCTGTGGTATTTTACATAAATATTTGTGAAAAGCTTATTTTTGACGGACTCTACATTTCCTCCCATCAGGTTTAGCTACAACTGTCGTTTTTTCCTTTCCCTGCTATGTCAAAATCAAACCCAGGACAGCTGCAGGTTGTGGTCTCTAGATGCTCCCTGGGAGGGCAGATGGTTAATTGGAACAAAATTACTTAAGAGATGACAACCTGATGGTCAGTTATTAGAAGATGTGGAGCATCAGTGGTTTCCTGCTGACTAGGGGAGGCTTGGTAGATTTCTGGAATTACAGTGACATATCTTTGGATGTACTCATTCAAATCAGTTAAAGAAAGGGGAAAAAGAAGAGAGTTGACAATTACTCATAATGGAATGTGAGAAGAATGAGATCAGCATCTCTTTTCTTCTGCTACGAGATGACCTTAAGATTCAAGAACGCGCAGTTTCCTGTAAAGACCACACAGCAATTGTCACAGATGCCCTCTCTTAAACAATGACAAGAAAGTTTCTTGTTAACTTTTATTAGCGCTTTTCCCCCCATCCCTTCCCGCTTTCAGAGGACTGAATTTAATAGATTTTTATACGAGATCTTTTATATTTATGTATGAGGATTCCTCCGCTCTATTTTCAGTTGAGTCACAAATCTAAAAACTCAGAGAGCTCCTCTTTCCACATCTGCACTGCTCTTCAGGGCCTGAGTGCTATTTGGTAGCACACCATCAGGCAGATATCAGCTGTTTTATCTGAAGAATTTTCAGTCAGCAGGAGCAGAGGCAGCAGAGGTGAAAACCCTCACAAGCCAGACTCTTCCCTGGAGGAAAGGCAGATTTGGATGCTCCCATGCTGAGGCACTGGAGGAGAAGGACCCGATGTGGTGGGTGCTGCAGAATAGCCACGGGGAGGTTTTTTAAGGGTTGGTGACTGTGATGACATTTATTTCTGCACAAAGGCCCTGAGCAGCACGCAATGCCTTGGTGCCACTCACCTGGCTGCAGCTGGCTTGGAATCCCAGAATCCCAGAATGGTTTGGGTTGGAAGGGAGCTGCACCCCTGCCATGGGCACTGACACCTTCCACCGGATCAGGCTGCTCCAAGCCTCATCCAAGCTGGCCTTGACCATTTCCAGGGATGAAGCAGTCACAATTTCTCTGGGAATCCTATTCCAGTCCTTCACCACCCTTACAGGAAAGAATTTCTTCCCAATGTCCCATCTAACCCTGCCCTGTGAAGATATTCCCTCTTGCCCTGTCCCTTCAGCCCTTGTCCCAAGTCCCTCTCCAGCTCTCTTGGAGCCCCTTTAGGCACTGGAAGGGGTTCTGAGGTCTCATTGGAGCCCTCTTCTCCAGGCTGAGGATTTGGAAACTGGTCAGACGAGCCAGAGGTCAGGAGAGGACTGGGGACAAGCAGAGCCAGGTAAGGATGTTGCGATGTTGTGATGCTTCCAAGATCTCCTCCATCACTGGAAAGCTCTGGCTGGGCCCTTCCCAAGGCAGATCTGGGGCTGGGCACTGAGGTGTCACATCCCTTTGCCTTTTAAATTGCATCACAAAAAAAGGGAATCATTTAAGCTTGCACTGTATTGCTGAAACCTGGCTTATAACAAAAACTGGAAATGCTGAAAACTGGGAATTACTGTAACCAAGTTCTTCAGAAAGAGCAAGGGAAAGCCAGCTAAGCATGAAGAGATGAGACTAAGAATTTTAAAAGTTGTTTTCTTAAAGTTATGAACACCAAAGGACGTGCTGAAATATGAAAATATTCAGCTATGGGGAAGGAGAAGGAAATACCTAGAACTGTTGCAACAACGCGTGTGCCAAGTTTAGAACATCTTTAAGTCATCCTCACTTTCTGGAATTAGATTGTGCAATTTTTATTTTTTTCTCTACCAAATAAATGAGTTTTGTTTGTGATGGAGAAACGTTAAAGCTCCCTTATATTGCACTTTGAAAGAGCTACAAAAGTGAAATGTGGAACTCGTTCTTCCATGCCAATGATTAGAAGCCCAAAATACATCTGTTCCACATGAACAGCTTCAGCCTTTGCTTTCACAGAAGAGCAGCTCTATTTGTAGTTACCCTAAATGCATTCCTGTTCATTTCATTCTCGTGTATTCTAACACGTAAAGTCAGAAAAAAAAAAGGTCACAGTCTTGATTAAAACCAAGTTCCAAGTATCCGGATGTTGAGGAAAAACAAATGCTGCGACATGAAGCTGAATCTGTGTATTTGATTAGCAGTGGTGTGTGAGTATCAAGACTCAGCACAACCCTGGAGCTGCAAAGGCAGAGGATGCCCATCAGACTGTCAAAACAACTGCTTGGATTTACTGGCTGGCCTTCTGAGCTCATTTACAGCTGTGAAAAAATTTTGGGGGACTCAGTTTGTAGCTGTCCTTACTGCTATAGCTGTTGCAGTATCCAATTTACTTGCAATTAGTTTTCAGAATCTCGATTCCTGGCTGGTTTTCCCCCCCAAATAGTTAATAACTTTTTTAAACTCCTGAAATCTAGGAGGCACTACAAATTATTAAGCGAATTTAAGTTTGGGGGAATGAGTTATGAAGGTGTTTTAACCTGTGTTGTGAATTCATGCTTGAATTCCACTACTGTTCCATTGGAATTCTGCACTGAGCTCTGGAGAACAAGAATAATTTATGTACAAGAATGCCTTAAAATAAGCCTCCATAATTACAAAAATGCAGTGTTTAAATTTATAGTAAAAACCCACACATTGCTGGCAAAACCATAACTGCATCTGGAAAACATTAAGAATGCTATTAAAATAGTCTAGCATAAACTAGAAATGAGACTGAAATTACAGTGTTGCTTACTTAACCATTTTTAGGAAGTATATTTTTAATATGATCTACTTTCCTATTTGAGTTTTTTGATAAAGCACTGTACTATGTCTTATTTACCACTGGGAATACCTTACTTACTCTGTTATCTATTTCAGAAAAAAATCGTGGTTCAGATTTTTTTAAGTGTCTTGTTACAGTTGTCAATAATTTAAAACACAACCAGGTGGTTGCTGGTCCAGCCATCAGGGAAAAAAAGTAACAGGGATATCTCAAAGGAGAATAAAAATCACAGCAATTAAAAACTTATTTTATTAAAAAGATGAAATGTTTTCAAACATTGAAAAATTACGTTTTTATAAAAACAGAAATAGGCAAAATACCCATTTGTCTTCTATTTACATATACAATATTTCTCACCATATAAAATTATTTACAATATATATAAAAAAAATTACAGTCAATAGGTTATTTCTTACAAGACATCTAGCCCTGTACTTCTAGTGTAGATCATGGCAAACAAGAATACTATTGCACCTGTGAACAGAACAGTCTAACAAGAGGAGTGTTCTCTTAGCCATGCCTTCAATTGAGATCTAAACTAACATTGTTAGCTACAGTAACATTCATTTTATCTCTTCTAGGGTCAACTTCAGGCAGTTTCCATACAAACATTGTCTTGTAAAGCTTAGGAATGGGCAGTTAGAATTGGGAAAAAAAAAAAAAAAACAAAACCCAAAAAAACCAAACCAAAAAAACCAATATTTACAGCTTCTTCTATACAATCTGTATGGAGTCTTATGGAGTTTACCCTTCACAGAAGCTGCATAAATAACCCCTGTTCTCCTGACCGGGACGGGCAGGTCACTGATTCAGTCAGGGCAGATCCTCTCTGCAGGACAGCTCTGGCTAAACCTCCTCGTGTCAGATCCTCGGTGTCCCTCCGTCCTGGAGCGTCGGGCGGTGCCACCCCCGTGTAGTACCAGCTACAGATTTTTAACGCTTTCTGCACCTGAGCAGTTAAATAAAGTCCTGCTGTGGGCAGGGCAGAGTCCCTGGGGCTACATGTGCCGCTTCATGTGCAAAGCCAGGTGGTCTGACCTGGAGAACGCCCTGTCGCACAGGTGGCACTGGAAGGGCCGGTGGCCCGTGTGCTTGCGATAGTGACGGGTGAGCTCATCGGAGCGCGCAAACTTCCAACCGCAGCCTTCCCAGTTGCAGTGGTAGGGCTTTTCACCTGTTTGGGGAAATCACAAAAAGCGTGACTCAGCGTGGCATCACGTACCAGGCAACCTGCCGAGTTTTATTGTAGCGTGTCCCTTTATTTGCAACCAAGCCCTTCTACAGTGCTTTTAAGCTAAACTGCTAGAAATTCCTTCACCCACCCATACCTGCAGCGAAAATCTTTGGAGAAAGGGGTTTAGAAAAGATTTTGCTACATAGGTAAAGACCTGGATGTTACAGACCTGACCCCCAGCCATATAGCTCAGCTGTGACTTTAACACGCTACAGGGTAAAAGCCGAGGCTGCAAAGTGTTTTACACGGGGCTATCCCAACCGGCACACGGCACATCTCCGCGTGAAGGCCATCAGCAATATTTACCTGTGTGCGTCCTGAGGTGAGCCTTCAGGTGTGAGCTCTTGGTGTAGGTCTTCCCACAACCGGCATAGCTGCACGTGTGAGTGGCCGTCCTCTTCCTCGGCCAGGACCGGCGTCCTCGCTTTGGTTTGGAGTCCAGCAGCTCCAGAGGGGAGGAAGGAGGGGTGAGCATGCCCCTAGGAGCCGAGGGCTGTAAGGGCAGGCTGTCCTCGAAAAGGCCGAACTGGGAGTTGTTCTGGTACTGGAGGTGGGTCTGCGGGTGGTGGAAGCCGGAGGCCGGGTGGTAACTTTGCTGGTAGGACACGGACGAGGGGCACATCATCTGCGTGTGGCAGTCATTCATCATGAGATCGTCGGGGCTCAGAGGGGGCGTCTCTGCCCCGGGGATCTGGGGGGAACTGGCCACCCGGGGCTGCTCGTAGGCCATCATGCAGGTCGCGTTCCCTTCCTGCTTGATCTTTGGGCAAGCCTGGGGCACCAGACCCAGGACCGGTCCATAATTGTCCATGTCGGGCTCGGGCTTAATGTTCTCGACGAACTGCGGGCCCCCGAAGGTGGGTGTCACGAAGAACCGCCCGTGGACGCTGCCCGAAGGGCAGTAGTTGGAGTCCATCTCGGAACGCATCATCTCCGGCAGGATGCCGGCGTTGTAGGGCGGGGGGCTGCCCTGGTCCAGGGCATTGTAGCATCCCGGGGACGGGTTTGTCTGGTAAAAGCCACCGCTTTCGCCTTGGGCAGGGGGATAGTCCCCGCCGGCAGCGCCCTGGCCGTAGCCATCGCTGCCCATGGAAAGGATAAAATCCAGCACGTTGTTGAGATCCTCATCCTCTTTGCGTGGGGAGAGGCCGCCCCAGGTGCCGGCGGGGGTCTTGGCCTCCTGCTCACACTTCCACCTCTGGGGAGAGAGAAAAGGGAGAGGGTTAGAGGTGCCGTTCGCCTCGGGGGGCGGGGAGGGACGGATTCGGGGCTCAGCGGGGCGCAGCGGGTCCGCCGCCCACCGGTGCCGTGAGCCGTCGGTGCTGGGCGCGGGGGACACTCACTTCGTGCAGGGCTTTCTCCCGGCAGGGGCTGGCGAAGGTGGCGAAGGAGGGCAGGGCGGTGTCGCTCAGCGCCATGGTGCGGGACGAGCGCGGCCGGCCGCCCTCCGCACCTTATAACGCGGGCTGGGGCGGCCTCAGGCCAATTGCAGGAGCGGAGGAAACGCGTCCCGGACGGGGCGGGCGGGAGGCAGCGGCTCGGGCGCAGCCTAAATTTAGCCCCGGTATAAAAGGACGCGGCGGCGGCGGTCCCAGCCCGAGCGGGGCGGAGCGGAGCGGGGACGGGCCCCCTTCGCCGCCCTCCCCTCGGCGCGGGGCTGGCGGGGGGCTCAGGACCCGCGACCCCCGGCTCGGACCAGCGGCCAGTGACGGGACGCTGAGGGGTCTCTGCCCCCTTAGTGAGCTGGGGGAACGCCAAGGGATCTCTGCGTCCCTGCTCCGGGGAGAATGAGGGACCCCGTCCTGGGCTAAGAGAGACTCTGGGGGTCTTCCGTGGGGTGAGGGGGCACAGGGGACCCTGCCCTGGAAGCACCCAGAGGATCCTTCCTGACATGAGGGGGGGACGCTGTGCTGAGAGGGACCTGCTGTGGGGGTGGGTTGATCTGGAAACACCCAGGGACCATCTGTGACACGAGGGGACAGTGACAGCTACAAGCTTCAACCAGAGACTATGAGGGACTTGCCGTGGGATGGGGAACACTTGAGGGGTCCTTGCCATGGGGACACTAAGAAAGACAGAGTGAATTCGAGGTTTGATCCCCCCCACACCTCAGAGCAGCTGCCCCACAAGCCAGGCTCATCCCTGAAGCATTTGGTGCAATCAGACTCAGAAAAAGTAGATGAGAGTGAAAGGTGTCAGGAGCACAGTGAGGGAGAGAGACATGCCCCGCTCCCTGCTCCCTCTTGGCCCCCACCATGGGGGCAGTTTATGGTCTTGGGCTTGATTTTTCAGAAGTGAAGATTGTTCTTCTCCTTTACCTTGGCCTCTAGCTCAGCTGCTGACTCTGAAGGATCAATTCTACAAATTCTGATAACATGCTGCAGACTCCTGTTTGAGGATCATGGCTGCTTGGCCATCATCCAGGAGCAAAAGTGGCAGATCTGAAAGGGGGGAAAAACTACGATCTGTCAAGGAACAGAGTGATTCTTTGAGAGCCCGTTCAAAGAAAGCTCTGCTTTCTCCTCTCCTCCTCCATATTTCCTCTGCAATCTCTTCTAAAGGGGTTTTTAGGTGAGCTGGAAATCAGGAGAGTGCAGGAGAAGAGCTGTCACTTTTATGCACGGTGTGCCCCAGGAGGGGAAGGAGCAATGCCCTCGGTGGGCTCCGGCTCTCTGAAGGATTTTGAGCCCGTTCACCCGAGCCCATCCCAGGCTTGTGGCTGTGTTTAACCACCCCGGGAAAACTCAGTTGCTAGGGTGAGTAAATGATCTTTTCGATAGCTACGCGCGTTTTAAAAATCAGGGATATCTCTCGTTTAACTTTCTATAGTTTTTTCATTCTAAAAGTTCACAGGTTGGCCAGAAGGAGCAGCCAAACGTCTGTGACTGGAGCAGAATCAATACACTGAATGCATGGTAACGCCGTACACAAAGATTTGTGACTCATGGCTCTGTAATGTCACACTTGTGTAATCTTTTCAATGTAAACTCTTTTCCTCTAATAAAATGAACGATACGTATATATGGGGCTGTGAGTCAGCCAAGAAAATACACTCTGATGAATTCAGAACGAATGTGAACGCTCCCTCGATAACACGCCCTGAAGGTCTGTGTCAGTTTATGCGCTTGTGATTTCAGCAACAGCTATAACAAAATATTTTGTTTCTAGGATATACAACTGGACGTGTAGGTTTCGCTGAGGAGCTCCAATTGGATGCTGCCTTCCAGTAGAAGCTGGAAGGACTCTGTTTATAGCCCTGCAATGGCTCCCTCACCAAACTCTGCATTTTCTTTGTGTAAAGGAAATGTTTAGTGGGCAGAGAGGATGAAAGCCAAGCACACGAAAGAATAAACTCGCTGCCTGTAGTTTCTTTTTGTTTTCAAGAAAAGCAGGCTAAAAAATTGAGAGCTGCGCTAAACCTGGGGAGACAAATGTGAGAATTTATTTACCTTGTGAGTCACCGGTTCTGCGCAAGTTGAGAACAAGTTTGCCATGACCTTCCACTCGGTCCGTGACACTTGTGCTGGCTTTTTGCTGCTCACAACCCTTTATTTTAAATAACTCAACTCAAGATCCTGGCAGCGATCTCACTTCGCATAGATCAGGAGTGATGCCACCGGTGTATAAATGTGAAGAATGTGAGATTAGAAAGTATTTGTTAATCTTCTGTGGGTAGAGGAGAGCTAAATGATGTGTGATTTGCCTTCCAGCCAAAGTAAACACGGACTCAGCCATTTTTATATGGCAAAGTTCGTTTTCCTAGGTGCTGCTGCTACCGTCTCTTGTTGCTTTTAGATCAAGGAGGAACTTTTAAAGGGATTGAAATCAAGGTTTTGCGTGTTAATAGAAGAATCCAAGCTAGGGCTGTGCTGGGCTGAGCCCACTGAAGCTCGCAACTGGATGGGTTTGTGCAACACCCACGTCACCTGTCTGCCCCAGCTCTGAGTCATTACAGAACTCAAACAAACAAAAAGCAACTTTCTCATGGATTGTTCTCAGAAAGTCCTGGCTGCACCCAGAGCAAACTAGTAATAATAGTAATAGCAGGGTAAACGACCCGAAAATGACACCTCTTAGCACCTAGAGTACACAGTGCAGGTAACACCGTGGCCAACCCCTTCATATTGAAATGAGACAGAGGATTTCCTTGCTTGCGTCTCAAATTGTCGCAGTTCTGTTGACTATAGAATTTTTTTTTTTTTTTTCTATTTTAAACTGCAGGTTCTGAGTTAGCACATTTTAGAACCTGCCGTCAAGGAAGTTGATAAAATGATGTAAACAACCACATAAAATGAAATATACAGGTATGTGTCAGAGACACACATCTTAATTTGGGGGAGAGCGATGTAATCCTGTAGGTCTTTTGTCTGAATAAAGTAACATCATGAATTCATTGGAGAAAGAAGCATTTTTGACCAGACCTTTCATGACTGGAGCTGGTTCCCATGCAGGGACTGACAGATGAAGGTGAACCATCCCTTTGGTGAGCTGAAGGGGCTCATTAATTTTTTGGAAAGCATACTTTCCTTTAATACCTTTTTTCTTAGTGATTCTCCTCTGAGCTACCTGTGTATTTTCAAAGTCTTTCTTTGTTTGAGGTTTGAGCACTGAAAAAGTGGAGTAGCAGACAAATATGAGTGACTTCTCTTTAAGGATTTGACTGGTGCCCTTTGTCATGGTCTTCTGCTGAGCAGCTGCTTGGCAAAGACCTCCTCTCCCCCAACTCTGTGTCGTGGAATGCCAGGACAAGGGGGAAGGGCAGGGTTAGATGGGATATCTGAAAGAAATTTTTCCCTGTCAGGGTGGTGAGGCACTTGTGGCATTTGTGGCTGCCCCTGGATCCCTAAAAGCGTCCAAGGCCAGGTTGGATGGGGCTTGGATCAACCTGGTCTGGAGGAAGGTGTCCCTGCCTAAGGCTGGATGATCAGGATGATCTTTAATGTCCCTTCAAATCCCAGCCATCCTGTGATTCCATGATGCTGTCTCATCAGTCCAGGCCACCACGGACACCCTCTGCACTCAGCGTTGGCTCCCAGGCTTTTTGGGAAGGTTGAATTCGTGACAACGTTGAAAGCAGAGCACGCAGGACATGGGGAAAGGCTGGAAGGTGGAACAAAGCCCTGGGAGACCTGATGGAAGTGCTGGTGGCAGGGCTAGGAACCATCCAGAGAGAATTGGAACCACTGGGAGAAATCCAGCTTGTTTAGGGTCGCACAGGTGGAAGGTAGAGGCTGCAAAAAGATTCCAGGAAACAAGATGTCTGAGAGCAGAGCAATTTTGGTGTCCCAGTTTTTCTGAATAATTCCCTTTTGGCCAAAGTAGGAACCTATTTTTGTCCATGCCAAAAAAGCAGGGCTGCTTGCATGTTCCATTCCTAGAACTGTGACTTTCATCTTCTCTGTATTGCCACGAGCAGGGTTTGTGTCTGCCTGGATAGTTAAAATAATCCTCTAACAATGACATGTTCTTCAAATTACGTCGCACTTCTGTGATCCTGGTCATCTAGGGTTTTATCAGAAACAATTTCCGTTTTCTCCCAGGTTATTGTTAACAAAATTGAATGGTAAGCGATGATAAAAAAAGATCAAGAACCAATAAACCCGCTTGATTAATATCTAAATTCCATCTCCAGATGTATCAGCCTGTGGTTGGACCGATTTGCATGAGCACACTGTGGTAATTTGTCATGTGCTTATTTCTTACCGTGCAAATCACACCGCGCCGAGGCACATACTTATTTAAAACACCATCACAAACGTTATTAACCAAACGATCTTTATTTAGAATTCTTTTTGTGTCTCTTCCCCCGTCTCTGCCCAGGTTTATGTAACACCGACGGGCATATCTGGGTCATTCTATTTACCCTGTTGCAATATTGACACAATATTAACATTCTCCAAGTCACCTGGGGCTTCCCCACTGCTCTGAAACGAATTGATAATAAACATCGACCATCTGGAGATGTCCTTAGTTGGTTCTTTTGAAACACTCGCTTCTAAATTACCCAGACCTGGCAACTCAATACGATTGGAGATGAGTAGCAGTTGTTTTAACATCCTCCTTAGTTACTGTAATGGAAAGTATTTCAACATCATTATTGTCTGATCTCAATACAGCATCTGGCCTTTTCCCAAAGAGAGAACAGAAATATTTTTTTTTTAGCACTTCTGCTTTTTCAATGTGATTATTGGCAGTTCTATTCCTTCCATTCCTTCTGATGGCAATCTGAACTGGTTTTAGCGGCAGCCTTATTAACTTAGCTCCCAAAGATTAGCAAAAGTCAAGATCTGATGCTTCCAACCTGCTTTAGCAAGGCAGACTCCCACCAATGCAGAGGGAAACCAGCTTAAATTCCATTTAAATAAGTAAGTCAAACTATATAAATAAAACTTTTCTCAGAAATATGCAAAAAATACGTTCATGATTGAATAAATCATGCCAAAATCCAGCTATTTAGTGCATATAACTGAGGTAATCGTGTACAGCTACTTGAATTTGCTGTGTGAAGAACGATAGTGTTCAGCTCTAAATGATTTTTTGCAATTTTTTGATCTGAGGGCTCTTCAAACCCGAATAACGTGTGCCACTTTTTAAACTATCAGCTCTGATTAGGTTTGTAGCTGTGTTTCTGCCAGCTTTTACTGTCGTGTGTGCTGAGTGCCCCTACATTGCACTGCAGATGTCCCTTTCAGCTGACGAATAAAAACACGTTTAATTTTTTTTTTTTTTTTTTTTTTGCAGAACTGTGAAGTGATACCGCAGTTTCCAAAACTCACCAAGCGTGTTGAATCCTATTAGCAAAACTGCTTGAAATGTCAGTCACTGATCATGACAGGTAATTTTCAGTTGCTGCCAAATACTTCAGACTACAGAACCAAATATTTAGTGAAGAAATGGGCAATTGGGGCATGGAATAACAGGAGCATAGGGCAGAAGTACCTATGCGGTTTTATTCAGAAAAAAATTACTCTTATGGTTAAAAAGTATTTAATGGGCTCTATGACATCAGAAACCCAAGAAGATGAAACTCATTTAATTCTGGAGTACAGGAGTGTTACACTTTGAGTGTTCATCGAGTGTCATTCCTGGCCTGCATTTTTAATAGGCAATTTGTATAACTGGTTGGAGATGATGGGAGGAAAAGGGAAATGATGTCTTATCTGTCACGTCCACTCAGGACAGCGAGTGCTGTCAGATGTGCCAAGTTAACTGGGTTTAGAAGTGAGAACTATGTTTGGAGTTTAATAAATGCAGGGGGGAAAAATAAATCTGTTTGTGGGAGCTTCAAAGCCCTCATCAGCTGCTTTTTTTCCTCTTTTTAATTTGTGAGATCTGTTGCAGCCTGTGCCAGCATAGATGCAGGTGCCCTTCTTAGCAGAGTTTTTGCCACTTTGAGGTTTACACCTTTTAACTGGGCTGGAGGGAGGGAGAGAAGGCTGGACCAAGCTTAAAACCAGCCACAAGAAGAGAATTACTCAGGAGTGAGGAAGGTTTTGGGGGTTGTTTCCCTTGCTGGCATGTAAAACGTGGTTATAAGTTATGGTTGGATCTGATAAGTGGAGCTTTATTCACCAAATACACAAAGTAAGAGTTCGTGTAGGGTGTAGGTTGCAAAGCCTTGTTTAGCATGAGGAAAATGTGGGGTTCAGTTCTCCTTCATAAAATACCTTCTTTGTACTGCACCTGTATGATTTATTAGTCATATGTCCTGCAGTAAAGTAATGGGAAACACTGGAGCGAGCATTTCATTAACCGTGACGCTGTTAATTGCTATTGCTGGCTGCCTGGAATGACTTTCCCTGTTTGAATACATGGAAGTGTGAATCAGAGGAATGAATCGGCAGCGAGAGGAAGACAGGCACCTCTGCAGGACAGGCTGCATGTATAGACCAGCTGAATTCATTTGTCTTCCTGGTCTCTCAAGTCCTTGCAAGCTTAGATCACTGAAATATTCAATATAGTATATATTTTTTTTTCCATGATCACAATTAGTGATATAATTATGATTCAGCTCCGAAACGTCAGACTTTTTTTTCCAGACGCTTGTGTCCATTGTTGTGATAATTTTTTTTTTTCCCTTGAGCTATTAATGCCTACATTTTAGGATATTTATACATTTAAATTCCTGGCTGAGGAATTGTCTGAGCTTAGGAACAGTGCTTTGTGTTTCATAGAAAATTCTCTCTGTTCAGAAGCAAAACTTCAGCTTATTTTGTCCCACACACCTGAATTTTTACTCTGAATTGTTCAGCTGATGCCTGTGAGGAAAATCACACTTACTGCTGAGGGTGGAATCACGTGCCAGTTGTCAGGATTAATACTGATCAAAATTATTAATATTTGGCCCTGTAGTATAGACAGTAATTATAGCTGAAGAGAACAATTCTGTTGAAATCCCTTGAACGGTTACAGCTATTCTTGAGCAATAAAATGCTTTTTCAAGGGACAGCCTGATACAATGCAACCCCGTAGAATGAGTTGTGAAATTCTCTTTTCATTCGCCGCAGAAAGCGCCAAATAAATGTTTGTAATAAAAACACTGGCCTGGGAAGAATGTGTTTTGCCAATTACAGCATGATGTGAGCTACAAAGAAGTGTTCAGCACGGACTGCATGGGGCTGTTAGTGTCAGGTTACAGCAGGGAAAAAAGGTGCCTTAATTTACCAAATAACCAGCGTGGGTGTTATCCCGCATTTGCAAGGAAAATCAGCGCTTTGAGAGAAACGAGACGGGCCTAATCCCACGCAAAATTGATTTGGTGAGGAGAAGCAGGGTGAGAAAGCAAGGCAGGGGGACTGCAGAGCTCTGATTGATGGTGGGTGGCCAGCCCTCCAACCTGTGGTTCCAAATGCGCGTCCTCCAGTTTGGGCTCGGGGGGCACAGGGCGGGACTGAACCTTCTGCGGCAGAAGTGGCACAAGCCACACTGGGCCCGATGGTGACGATTTTGGGGGCCCTTTCACCTATTGCTCAAGACCTTGCACGATTGGCCTTGTTCCCCTTTTCGGGTTTCATATCACAGAAAAGCGAGTTTTATTTTATTTTTTTTTTTTTCAACGTAACTTCTACTTCAGCCTAAAGTTAGGCGCGCGAAACGCTCCGCGTCCGTGGCTGCGGCTCGACTCAACGCTCTCGAAATAAAGCCTGGATCCCGCTAGCTGGAAACTCAGTGAGATCCGCCTCGTGCTCAGCTTCTCTTCGGGCTGTTTCCCGTCTTCTTCTGCTCAAAAACCACCTGCTCCGAGGGGATGGCGAAGCATCTCATTCACATGGAGTCAGCGGGAAGCGGCAGCCAAGAGGCAGCGGCGAGTGTGAGCAAGAGGGGATCCTTTGCAGCCTTTATATACCAGAGTTATTTTTAACCACAGCCTCCATGCTTATTACAGTGTTTCCTCTCTCAGACGCTCAGGAAGCCCACTTGGCTCTGTTTCCTGCTAACATTCAGCGCTGGCTCGCAAAATCTTTGAGAACAACAGGCCTGAGACTGCTCGGCTCCATTAAAAAAACTGGCAGCTTTTCAAGCCCTGACAGAAAACCTTTGAAAACTCTGGATTTCCTCCAGCTAACGTATGAGGCTCCTGCATCAGTGACAAATTAGACTGAAACAGCACAAAACGCTCCTATGTAAATAGGCTTTTTCGGCGTTCGCTCTTTTAATAGTTCAAACATTATTTATAGTTATTTCTCCGGGTGGAAAAATATTTTTACATTTTTCCAGAGATGGGTTCTAGTGAAATGTTTTCTTTGTTTGTTTGGATTTTTTTTTTTCATGTTTTCTTTTCTCCTTTGAGAATTTCGTGACGGTTTTCTTAGGCTCCAGGAGCAACCTTTTCTTCCTGGAAACCGGGACAAAATGGCTGTTGTGAGTTCTTCACTGAAAGACCTCTGTCCAACACCGAGCACAAATCTCTGAATGCTGCCATGCCCCCAACTATTAAATAATAGTTCTAACAGGCACGGCTGAGTTCTGATTTCCTGAGAGACAACAGGAGAGGTCAGCTGCACTTTATCGCTGACTTTACGCATGCGTTTTGCACGTAACGTAAATTGTATTGAATTTTTTCTTGAAGGGTTTTCGTTTCAATTCCAAAGGGGCTCCTATTTCCAAAATCTCTTTCAAGTATCACAATAGATGTGATCTTCAAGGCTGGGAAGGCTATCTTATTCCTGTGTTGCCATGGTATAAAATACTAAGAAATCTTAATGTTCAATCACTTCTTATATCTGTGAGTAAAAATGGCCTGGAATCAAAGATGATAAATCCAGGTTTTTAGACTAGTGGGATTTATCGATTTTCTAGGAGTATTTCTAGTATTTCACATCCTTTTCTGCATCAGCATCACCTTAAATGTTATTTATTGCCCCGGACACGAACAGGAACCATCAGTAATTTCTCCATGTCCTTTGTAGTCCCAGTGTTTGTCTCAGAGTGGCTGGTGGAGGATTTCCCTGACTTGCCCATATTTTGGGCAGTAAGGTGTTTTTATTCTCCCGATTTTAATCGTCCCCAGCTTGAGTGTGTGGGCTCAGAGATGATAAGGCTCTGTACTTGAAGGAAAAAAATGATGGAGAATTCATCCCTGCCTGGGATTTTAAGGCCAGTTCTTACTGCAGTTAATACTATTGCAGCTCTACAAATCCAAGGACCCGTCTTCTATTTTCTACTCAAAGGATTATCTTCACTCCCTTAGTTGTGCCCTGAACCACTAGATTATGCCTATTACTCTGGGTTTTTTTTTTAGGTTGACCATCTCTGTGGGGTTTGTATGACAGCAGCTTTTTTGCCCTCTGCCTTTCCTTTGGAGCTTGGCTATTGTGTGAGAGCATCTCCAGTGGGAAAGCTCATCTATGTCGTGAAGAAATGTCTCACTTACATGGTTCAAACAGCTGTGCTTTGCTATACCAGAGACAAGGAAATACTGAACAGAGAGATGAGTGTATCAAGCATGATCTTGAACAAGTAACTACTCAGCCACCATCTCTACGATGACCCTCATTCTGATCGAAATCAGTTTACTCCCTGATTTATCTACGTTTCACACAGATGCGGCTAACTCGTGCAGCTGAAAATCGCTCTGATGGGAACAGAAAAGTGTAAACAGTTCCTACACGTGAAAGAATTGAATTTTTTTAGCTTTTAGTAATTCGTTGTGCAGTTCGGTTGCTTTTTGGGGCTTTTATCTCACATCAGACCCAACAATGAGGTTTTGGCCGTGCCAAGGCTGCTCTCTTTTGAATGGATCTTGGCAAGCGAGGCTTTTAAACCCTACATATCATTTTGGCAAGCGATCCTTATTTTGCAAATGTTAAACGGTTCCAGTCGCAGCTCCCAGCACTTGCCCTTGTAGTTTATGGAACGAGTGGTGTGGAAGAGCAGATTCGAGTTTATTTTCAGGCAGGAAGCCAGCAGCGCAAAAAACGCCTCACGAACCGAAGGTTCAGGGTGAAACCTTTTTTAAAAAGAACCAAGGTGGTTGGGTGGTTTATCATGCACAGCCCAGAGGCCTAAAAATGACTTGTTTTGATGCCGTTTGGAGCTCGCTATAATGAAAAACCGACTTTGTGCAGATCGACTTTCTGCGTCACAGCCCATCCTGGGACGGTAATACCAACAAGGACAATTAGTTTAACTCGTTCACAATTGCTGTTTGTTTGTACTCAGTGGTTTCTGGTAGAAGCTGCAGGACGACCCTTCCATCCCCACTCCATCCAGCAGCCTCAGTAATTGCCTCCTAGTCACTGAAGGACAGACTCACCAAGGGCTTTCAAAGCTCGCTCTCCCTCCTTCAAATATAACTGAAATTTATAGCTAGCAGCTTCTAAAATAACTCACATCACCACCACCTCCAAAAACAGCTCTGGGACCATGTGGCCTTGTGGTTATGGCTCTTGGGTTGTGGTGGTGAAGTCAGAGATTCAAATCCAGTCGTAGGGAGATAAAAAAGCTTCAAAGAAAGTGAAACTGGTTTTGCCTTGATTAGGTGGAAATAATAACACCTCATTATGCTTACAGCTGAAAACCTAAATTCATAGCCAAAAATCAGGTACGGTGCAGGATTCTGTATCACAGCAAGAGATGCACTGGGTGTGAAAACATGTTGTTACTACGAAGACAGCTCATGCCAATTGTCATGTCAGAGGGAATTCACTTCTCTTAGTACATAATATCGAGATGTGGGATGATAAAAGTCAAGGTTTGAAGCCTTCACAGGCAACACAGACAGAGACTAGTAAGATCCACTTTATTTTTCAATGTACTTTTTAGCTGAGTGGCTGTTTCAGATAGAAAAGATTTTGTTTCCTTACTACCTTAGAGCTGCCCAGAGCTCTCCCTCTAAGCATTTAGGCAACGTTTGCAGTTGTGCAAGAATCCCATGGATGCTACACTGGAAACTGTTATTATTGTACAATGATTAGTAAGTGCAAATACAATAATAGCTCTACGATTTTGCATTGTACAGGAATTACAATTAGAAGGAGCCAAATACAAACCAGACAGTTTTATAAGCAGATGGCCTTAGCCCTCAATACCAAAATTATCTGAACTTGGACTAAATGTAAATAGATTTCTGAGTTATTTGTACAAGAAACATCTGGAAAGCTCTGACTTCCCCCTCAATATGCAGAATTTTCACAGAACCACTGCTGTCCTGCTTATTCCTCTATCCAGTCGATATGTTTTGGGGAGCCTCCCAGAGAAATCCTTGAGGGAATTTCCTTCAAAATACTGGGCCAGCTCCTACACTGGCTTTAGGAGGGACCTCCCTACCTGCCCAAAAGAAAAGCCACCCCAAGCCCTACTGAAACACCAGCCTTGTGGTGTGACCATTCAGGTTTTGTGTCTCTCACTGACGCTGGAATTAATTGATTAATTAATTAATTCCCATTGTTTACACAGGGTACGAGAGGAATTTTAACTTGAGAGCGAAGGTCGGGTTTAAGTCTCATTTCATTGTACACAGGATATAAATGTGAGGACACATTTCAAGTGTAAATGTCTACAAACTCCCCGCTACAGACGATAACGAGAAGAGTCCATGGAGCTATTAATCCTAAGAATAGCTGTTCCTGGATTACGACGACATGGGCATGTCACGTTTTTTCTGATTTATTTAGCATCATTCCGATGGCAAAACATGGAGATGATAACGTGCATCAGTGGCACATTGCAGAAAAATCCAAACCTGATTCCTTGGTGACAAGCTTGGCCGATTATTTCTTGAACTGCACCAAGTCTGCAGCAGAGAGAGATCTGAGGCATTTACAAAAAGAGAACTGATGTTTCCATTGTTGGAATCCAGTGGGTATCAAAGATGCCTTTGAATTTCTACAATTAGAAGGAGCCAAATAAAAACCAAATAATTTTCCAAGCAGATGGCCTTGGCCCTCGATACCAAAATTATCGAGTTCCCTACATAGTGGTTTTAAGATAGATGTTAATGGATCTTTGAGCAAGAAGCATTAGTGATCTGGACTACAGCAACATTTTAATTAAAAAGCTGTACAATAAAAGACTCAAAATGTAAACTTCAAAACATTTAAAGCCTAAATTACCATGGGTTCAGAACTGGCACTGAGCATGTAATTTTTATCATTCCAGACTGCCTTCATTACAGTTCAAGAAGCCACAGAAATACACCGTTACGAGCCAGGAATAGTTCGTCCTTTTATTTGGAAAGAGAATTACAGAGGGAGCTATTGGGAAAACTGAAGTTTAGCTCCTAAAGCAGGAGCAGGCTCCAGTATTTTTATACACAACTGCAACCACAGGCTCGCGCTCATTCAAACACGCCGGACTAAACGGTGCCGGCTGTATAAATACTCAACGCTAAGTTAAAACACAGGTTCTTTTTTATTTCAGCTTTGAAGGTTTATCATGCTAGTTCTACTTTTTCAATGTCAATTAAAGTATAGATGACATATATATATATATATATATATATACACACACATATATATATACACACACACACACATATATATATATAGTGCCAGTAACCTAAACCTACAAATTAGGACCATGATTCTTCAGCAAATTTGGAGAAAGACTGGACATTGCTGATGGACACAAAGCTTGCTTTCATTTGTGAACATCCACTTAAAATTACAAAGTAAATCCTTCCGGATTCGTTGTATTTTTTTTTTTTTTTTTATTTCAGGGAGTTACTCCACAACTGCATCATAATACTCTTATAACCTTTTTTTTTTTCAGAAATTGGACTCGCATAACTTGTTGGTATGCAAAATATGTAAGGCCCCAGTCTGTTCTGAATTACACCCATGCAAGCCGTTGAAACTTTAAAGGGAGTTTAAAATACGCATGAGTAAGGAAAACAAATGGAGCCTGACTTGGCAAAGTGCCTTGAGATCTTTAGAAGATTTTCTGGAGATCTTTACAAGATCACTGTACACTTTGTTACCTGTACCTTCAAGACAGGGAGGGGTTCTGATCCTTAAACTACTGAAGCCCAAACCAGATTTTATCAATACTTTTGATAAATGAAAATGGTAGGAGCAGCAGATGCCCCGCAATAATGTCCTAAACTCACTAGATTTAATTAAAAAGCTCTAACAGAAAAATAACTTAAAATCTCATGGCTGGTCAGAAATCAACTCTGGTTTTGTTTTACCGAGAGCAGTAAATAAACCATAGACATGAAAGAACATTCTAGAAGTGAATGGTTGTGATATTTCTGCCCAGGAAGCTGCTGAAGAGCACCACAGACTGCCTTCCCTCTCATTTGTTGTCTCTTTTTCCCTTTGCTGTTATAAAATCAGAGGAATTGATCTTGCTTCGTGACATTGGTTGACTTGGATGGCAGAGCTGCACTTCTAAAGCCTGCACTTCTAACACGCTTTACAAACTGTTTTGGCTATTTTCAGATCGACTATTGAACCACAGTGGAAGTCTATGTATTCGAGATATTTTGGGTGATTGTGTAACTGGAAAAAACTGTCCTGATTTTAAAGTATTTTTGGCCTACAAGTGGAAGTAAATAAGCAATTTTAGAGGCTCACTGGAAAGTAATTGCTCCTGCAGGATGCTGGCTGTGCCAGGAACTCTGGCAGATGCACTGAACTCTCACTATTAAGCTTCAAAAAACCCTGTTCTGTGATGGAAAGGATAAAACCCAAGGATATATAATCTAAAATGTAAGGAACTCGGAAAGAACAGATGTCTGTGAACAGAAATGTCTAAACATACGAACTGCATTAGGAGGGAACACAAAGGGGAAAAAAAAAAAGAGCCTGGTAAAGTCCAGAGAGTCCTTGACTTGTGGTGGTGGGAAGCAGGAGCTGTGGTGACAGTGAGGGTGTCAAAAGCCTTGAGTCTGGTGACACACAGACCTCCGGGGTTACCAGATGTGATCTTGGGCTGATCAACAGCCTGGACAGGAAGAACTGCTGGTGACAATGACAGGAGAGAGAGAGCAGGAGCAAGAGAAGCACCTTGTTTTGGGTGACGCCGAGCTGCTGGATTGCAACCCTTCGATAAGAACAGCCTGTCCCTTCTGCTCTTCCATCCAGTGATTCATCAGTGACTAGGAAAGAGTCATAAAAGCACCACTGTCAGCTAATGTGTCATTAAAGGAAGTGTTCTGCTGGTTTTTTTTTTTTTTTTTCCTAAACAAGAAGTTAACAAAGTGTTATTTTTTCCCTGCTCATAAACTGGCATTTCCAAGGCTGGAGTGACTCGTCTTTGCTGTTGCTTTATTTACATCTCAAGGCTGTAATTGGATTCACCCAGGCTGGTCTGCAGCTCTCTATTGTCAGTTCTTTCCATGGCTCCTTGATAGAAATCCCTGCTCTTACCTTAAGAGTTGATCAGAAAACCTCAAGGGGCTGTGGACAGGAGTAGCTTTGAAACTGAATGAAAAATTTTTCACCTGCAGGAAAACTCCAAGATATGTGTATGACCAACTCCCCTTCCCTGAGTCAACTTTTCTTTTTCTTTTTTCCTTTTAATTTTCCTTTTTTTTTTTTTTTAATCCATATTTGCTTGAGCTGCCCTTTTCCCATATTCCCAGACTAGGGGCTATAGCACAGCAGTAGTTTTTTTTTTTTTTTTTTTGGTTGTGTAAATTTATCTTTGCAGATGCTTCTTTCCCAATCCAGCCCGAACGGGCTTGCCCAAAGAACTTCAGCTTTCCAGAGGCAGCCAGAATTGTTCAATACAGGCTGGCGACAGAAATGAAGGATTTTTAATGCTTCAGGATGTGTGACTTTGTATTTAGGATTTGTATCTGGGTTCAATCAATGCAGTAGCAGAGCAGTAAATCAACCATAGGAGCATTAGCTCTCTGTTTGCTCTGATGGGACACTCAATTCCCTTCTGAGTCACTCTGAGAGGAGAGGGAAAAGCCTCCAGAGAGAGAAAATCACAATAAAATGCCAGTGCCATGGTGAAATGTACTTGTCTCTGCTTTTCTATAGTGTCATGGATAGTAAGTATGAGGTGCTGAATTCATTAATGTTAGCAAAGATCCAGTTTGATAGAAATTTGTAGCAGCACAACTCATTTTTGCTGCATTTTAGAGCAAGCATAGTGAAGTCATTGCGTTCTGATTAAATTTTTCAATATATTTTTAATATATTTATAAGATATAAGCTATATTTACACGTACACACACACGTGTGTATGTAAATCCAAAGATTTTATCTGAAAAGGGCCACTGAAGGAAGGCTAAAAGAGGAGAAGGGCCTCTGTGTAGCCACAATGCAGGTTTTTGAAATTGTTTCCATACATTTTTTTAGGAAAAACAAACACCCTTGCTGTACAATAAATCCGTGTCACATGTGTATAAATACACCAGAAAGCATCACTAGCTCGGCATCACACGGCACAAAACGAGCACACCCCAGTCAAACCTCCCCAGACAGCCTGCCCAAAACCCCAGCCTTAAAAAGGTGGAAGAAAAAAAAAAAGTGCAAGGTTCAGGTAGCTACCCCGTGGATATAAATCTCATTAAACTCTCCTGTCACAAGCTCATCTGGGTTGGTGTGTTTGGGGTTTTTCTTACAGGGATCACCCTTGCAATGATGTGTTGGCTCAGCTGTGCTGTGGGCCGGGTTGTTTTTGGTGGGATGCGATGCCAACGTCGCGCTTTTTTCCATCTCGTCGCTGCCTCTGGCCACGTGGCAGCGCTTCCTGAGTAAATGGCCTTGTGGCAGCAGAGGAGGAGCTCAATTTTTTCACCCCAGAAGCTTCTGCAAACGGATGGTCCCGCAGAACACGAGGGCACACCTTCCGGGAGGGAAACTGGCAGCTTTGGGCGTGCAACGAGCTGCTTCAGGGGCAAGGTGAAGGCTTTGTACTGGCTTTTCATTTGTCTGTTTGGCCCCAGAGCACAGAGGAGCTTTCAACTCCTCCACAATTTCGTATCAACCGAAGGAGTCGTTGGTAACCACTGAAACTCAACCCTCTACGAAAGCGATGGTTCCACAGCTCTGAGCTGCCGAGCAGCAACTGCTGTAGGGTTTGAAGTGACACGGTATAAATTACTGTGACTATTAGCCATGCTCCTTTTTTTTCCTTTGGAGCTGGTTTAGATGGTGCTGCTATGACCAGGGAAGATACTGCTGGAGAAGGACAGGACAGCTCTGCGTGCCAGGCAGTGAGGCTTGCAGTTGTCCCCTCCTCCTGTTGGTTTTCTGAGAGCTCCAACAGCCTTTTGGACAGAAAAGTGATTTTTCAAACTCGCTGTCGTTTTTGAAAGTGCAGCCTGAGCACAAACAAAACTCAATGCATCTCACCAGTGGCACTGCCTGTCTCCCTGACAGTGACATCACTGACAGTGGTGTGCAAGGTGGGCAGTGGACCCCTGACCCTACAGGAGAGACACAAACCCAACTGGATTTAAACACGAATGACAAGTGAGCTCTTTAAGCCAGGACTGATTTTTCTCTTTGGTGCTTGTTCCACTCTGGGGTGCGGGGGAGGTTTTTGTGTGCTTGGGGATTCTCCATACCACAGCACGAGTCAGTGCCAATAAAATAACAGGAATCAGGGCAGGTCAGTTCCAGGAGCAGCGGGTGAGGTGACATCGCCAAAAGCAGCCACGCGTCACTGGGAGTCGCGGCACTCCCAGCAGAGGTGACGGATTCACCACGGGAAACGCGGGAGAAATTCTCTGGAATCACAGCCCTCTTCCAATTCTCTCTCCCCCTCCAAATTACTCTTGGCTCCTGCACTGGTGCAGCTGGTAAGGACACGCTGTGAGGCAACCCCTATAGGCGCTCTGGATTCTGAAATGTGCTGCTCGGTGAAACAAGCCAGTAGTTGTCATTCCCTCCAAAAAAAAAAAAAAATAAAATCCAGAAATAATATCTTATAGCCAAAGTGAAGCCTGCCAAGGAATGAATGCCCTTGGGTGGAGATTACTGATGCTGTATTTGTTGTGTTAGGCAGGAGAGATCAGACCATTCTTTAAAATGAGCTACGGTAAACAAGCTGGGTAGCTGAGCCCTTCAAATGTTTCATTGCTGATGAGTTTTAACGTTAAGAGCGTCTATCGTGCAAATCTTGATAGAGGGGAAGATAAACGCGCTGTTTTTTAGCGTTTCACTACAAACACGGTGTTTGTGCCAACTGACACAATGATTAAATATGATTGTCTCTTCTGAGAAACGAGGAGAACTGTAACCGCACCGAGCTCTCCGCCGCCGATTTGAGATAAAAAGAGTCAAATCGTGTGTGGTTTCCTTTAGACCAAACTTGTGGTGTAGCGTTTCGTGAATGATGTCCAAAGTCAAAATAATCTGTTTTGCCCAAAGGTATTTTCACAGAAGGCTGCAAGAGTGTATTTTTTTTTTCTCTCAAAGAATAACAGAAAAAAAGTTAATTTATCCTTTTGCGCCATGCTCAGTGATGGCTCTTTGTCAGTGCAGAGGTTCAATGCTACAATATGGGATGGGAATTATTATGCTTTCATTCTAACAATGGCTAAAAAGGCAATACCCTCAAAACAAGCTGGCTATACGGCGAGTTTTTTGTAATAAAATCTAAAATTCAGGCCATTTTCCCACCACTGTGGCTGCTCTTGCTGAGTGGTGCCCCCAATACCCCTGAGACAGGGGCTCAGCCTCGTGCAGCATGGTGGGGCTGTGACAGCAGCCCTGGCACTGACGGGTGCTGTTTTACACAGAAAATGAAAAGCAGCTGTTTCTTTCTTTTCAAGAGTAGCAGAAAAACAAGAAGATGGTTCCCTCCCCATGCGGGCCAAAGGCTCCTTCAGCCCTTTCACTTTCAGCCACGCTGGTAGCAATAGCTCTCTGCCTTTCTCTGAGGAAGTTTTCCAATTTATTTCACTGTTGCTCTTTCAGGCCCATGGGAATCAGCTACGACTGTCCTTCCCCTGTTACAGAGCGAGATAAAAGCAGTGGTGGAGCCACCCAAAAAAAAAAACCCCAGAGGAGCAAAGAGTGGCAGCCCCAGACACCTCAGCACCCCGAGGGTGCTGCACACACCGCGCTTTGCAGCCTCTCAAAGCCCTGCTTGAGGCTTGGTGTGCTCACTCTGGGGAGGATGCCTCACCCTTCTCATGAGCCAAGAGCAGCTTCCTTCACCCCCAGCTCTGATACCTCACTGGTACCTCCAGTTTCCAGCAGCTCCTTTTGCCAGGCTCCACCAAGGCGTGAATCTTTGCTTGGCACAGCTCGGTCGTGGCCCCTTCCCCAAGTTCCAGCAGGTGGATCCCAAGTCCTTTAAGCTCTGCTTTATAGGATTTATAGAATATGGGCTGGGGGCAGTGCCCTGCTGTCCCAATGACCTGTCAGGAATAGGATCTTAGAGGAGATTCATCGTGACTGACAATTGTGATTCATTCTGACTGCCCTGCTGATTCTTCCTGTACCCCGAGACGGTCCTGAGCACACAACGTGGTATTTTAATTTATTTTATTTATAAACCTTTCCTCTGTTGATGGAGCTGTTTAATGGCTCTGAACCAAAGGCTATCGCTGGTGGGATCTGACGTGGGGCACCACCAAACAGCAGGCTGAGAGCCTCCCTTCAGAGCTGCACTATGGATGCAGGGAAAAGCAGCTGGAACATTTATTTTCTCCCTCACTCTGCGGCTATGGGGAGAGGAGATGGTCAGAAGCCAGGAGATGTGAGGCCAACATCCCCCACACCAGCAGCCAGCCAGCAGCTTCTAACCCATATGGCAAAGGGCAGGGGAACCAATGGCCCAGAGGGGAGAGGGAAAAGGGAAAAATACCTGGTGCTCAGTCTAAAAAATGAGGATTCACAGCTGTGGGTGTGGATGGAGGGCAGGGAGCAGAACATTTCTGGTACCCAGCTGCCCAACGAGGCAGAATGGCACACGCCATGTGCCGCCGTACTTCCCCACACCTCTGGCTTTCCCTGTGCCCCCCACGCAGCCAGCGCTCTCACCCAGGATTCGTGCAGGAAACGTGGGTGAGAGATTCTCCGAGAGCAGAAATAATCCCGCGCCCAGCCCAGCCTCCCTCGGTGCTGCGCTGTGCCTTGACTCAGCGCGTGGCAAGTCACAGCTGGGGATGTCCCATGGCACCTGCAGGAAACTCGAACCGAGTGTGGAGGTGGTGGTGGTGTCAGGGCAAGAGCTTTGATGAGCTCAGCAGGGGGAAAAGCCTCTAGGAAGGATCACGGTGGTGTTTTGGAGGTGAGGACATCCTACGGTCCTTGAGAGCATCACCTGCAGGGCCCACCCCTAAGGACTGCACCTGTGGCAGCAGCTCTGGGGCTGCAATTTTTGAAAGAGGTGCATTTTTTGGTGGCGGTTCCCCCCCCCCCTAAATTCACAGAGGGCTCCGAGTTCTCCCCTGCATCAATTCTGTCAGCAAATTCTTGCACACAAACCCGTGCTCTCCTGGAAGCAAACTCTTCTAGCTTGACTTTGCTTTAACTTCCAGGCATTGCAGCTGCTGCTTCTTTTCTCTGCTGAATTCACATTCTCACCCTAATAATAATAATAATAATAATAATAATAATAATAATAAAATAAATAATCTTGTATTTGCTACAAAATAATTTCACTCCATTAATCCGAATCCCTCTGGCTTTACTGTCACAACACGCTGCTTGGAAAAGAGAAAGCTGCTTCAGTGCTGCTGCCTCGGAGAGTTTGGGCACTCCAAAATCTCAGGCAGGAAGACAAAAATGTTCCCTCCTTCCCACCACCTCCACCAGCATGCTGCAAGAGTGAGCAAGAGGGAGGAAAAAAGCTCTTAGCGCCCCACCTATGACCGTGTCACCCCTCCAAAATAACACCCGTCATCATCAGCCCCGGATATTTTGGGTATTTGACACAATACGTGGGAGATAAGTTTGGGGACATAATTTTGAACCTTCAAATGCTGCAGCTCCTGGCTCTGGGTTTGCTTGGAGATGTTAGGATGTTTTGAGGCAGGCATCAGTGAGGGCCAAATGAAGCTTCTGTGACGAGCTAAGTGCTCCAAACTTCTAGTTTGGAATTTTTTTTTTTGGGGGGGTGTACTCTATAAAATGGAAAGAAAATCCTAACTTTTCTCATTGTAGAAGCCAGTTTTATTGGTAACCAAACGATCCTTTTGTCCATATTTACCAAAAAAAATGTTGCTGTATAAAAGATATCTTTGATTTCTGATGTCAAGAGACATTTAAGAAAAATTGTAATAAGAGTTGGAGTTAGAAAATCTGGCTGTGTGAGCTCTCTAAGAGCAACAGAGCGCATTGATGTTTGTGTAGCACTGATTATTGTGAAGGATCAAAATGACTCTCGAGTTATTAGAATTTCTCATTATGCACTTTTTTAGGAAAAAATTGGGCAATCCTCACGCTGTGGGTTTGGTGTTGTAGTTTCTCCTTCTTGGTAGTTACAGCTACTCGGGATGAAAACAGCGAGGACAGCTGGGGGAAAAAACCCACTCCAGCTTTATCAAATGGGCCGAGCGAGGCTTGCTATAATCAGCGAGTGGTGTAATCCCATACAGAATATTAATTGCAATATTGGCCCCCTTCCAGCAGAGCTCTTTGCAGCTCCTTTGAAACATTATTTACTCTGATTTAACACTAGTTATAGATGTTACTGCACTTTTTTTTTTTTGCCATCAGCTGTGTGAGACAGAAGGGCTGTTCCGCTCAAGGCGTGGATCATGCAGAATGCTGCTCATTTCAGAGCCCAAATACAACATTTTATCATCGAGGGAATCTGAAATTTGCTTGGATAGAGCTCAATCTTGCCCCATAGAAGTCTATGAGTATTTAACGAAAGCTAAACATGGCCTGCATTGATATGATTTATGGATTTGTTGTTTATATGCTAAAGGCTTCTTTACAAGGCTTATATCACCATATTAATTCCTTTAAACATGTCCATCTGCGCTCAAATAATAAAAATACACATATGGGCTGTAATGAAATACCATCCTGAACCGCGCAGGGCAAGAAAATTTCGTGCTGCAACTATAGCAACTACTAAAATAGCAAAGCACACTGATTTCTGACATGAACCTGTTCCTAATGTCCAAGAGACACTGTGTGCTGCGAGCTTTATATACCAGTTCCCAAAATATCCGAGTCCTGATAGGATGAGAAAATACTGTCATGTTCTCGCACCAGGCCAATTACAAAGCTGTAGTTCCTGTGCTGCTAAAGATGTTTCCTGTTGATAACACAACAGGACAACACAGCACTTAGCTGCTAATGTTATCTGGGACCCTCGTGACCTCTTGGAAACTTGAACAATTGTAGAGTCCGCAACACGCAGAAGCCTCTCTTTCTTGTGCTTTTGTTTGAATAAATAAGCAAGAAAGAAAATAAACACTCGTTTCTGCAGCCATGTGCTCGTTATTGGTCGGGGAGTGATTAGAGGTGGCTGAATCATAGAGGAGAGCTCAGCTCAAGGAGCAACAGGTTCCTACCTCTGATGGGGCAGTGCTTGGCTGATAAGTCCTTTTCTAAACAAATACAGCGCAGAGGTGGAATTCTACACCGTAAATTTTTTTTTTTTTTTTTGTCCATTTAAAACATACTCCTTTTCAACTTTATAGGCTGCTTTTTTGCGTTTGAAGATGAAAAAGCAGGTTGGATTTGTTTATAACGTCAGCATTTCTGAACGGCCCTCCTTCATTATCTTTTCCCTGAAGCTTTTCCCTCGACTTTCCATACTGAAATTTCTTCAAACCCTTCCTGTCTGAGAAGTTTTGTCCCGTTTCCTTGGCCAGACAGCAGCAGCGACAGGTACAGCTTGGAGCAGCATCCCAGGAGTTTTAAGAAAGGACTTCTTGAAAATATAAAACCACAGCTGAATTTGGGTGTTTTATTACCTCTCAATAACTGGCTCTTTCTAACACACCTTTGAGATCTTCTACACCCACCAACCAACAGATATTTGCCAGCCCTTCTGTAAAACCCTCCTAAATCTTGATACTGTAGGAAACTCAGTGCCCCTACCTGCTCCTGGACTTTGTGGGATTGTTGAATTGTTCATTCTCTGCTGGGGAGGAGCCAGCAGCTTTTATGACCTCTTTACTTAAAAGTGGGAAAAAGCCAGAGCAAGGTTTGCCCTCTTTCTGATTCGGAGCAGCACCCAGCTCTCATCAGTGCAATCCAGTCTGTCCATAAAGAATCACTCTGCAAAGCTTTCCCTGAAATCCAACGGGTACATCAGTGACCTGTGACCCAGTGGATCGAAGATCCATAAATAACACACGGATGGATTTATCCTATGTGAGTGATTCCCCTAGATATTCTTCTATCCCCCAAAATCTGTGGTGCAACCACCATGCTGCCTCAGGTGACCTAAGAAATTTTCAGATGAGGTATGGGACACTCCTTGAGAAGGACCAAAAAGCACTTTTCCTAACTTAGTAGAAAAAAAAAATATATTTAAATCCTTATAATTGAATATTTGTGCTTCAGTTCAGAACAAAGAGTGAGTCCTTTCAGTGGTCTTTTAAACACCCCATTGCTCTTCACCTACACCTGCCCAATTGGAATGGCAGAGGGAAACCTATCCAGCATTCTCCTTGCTCCATTGTTATTCCTGCTGGAAAGAGGCAGAACTTTCTGCAGTGGTTTCCGTTGAGTGGTGCTTATTCACAGCAAGTCACAGTGGGAGTGGGTGGGAGGCAGAGTTCATTCATTTTTGTAGCATAACATAGAGCAGATTGTGTTTGGATTTCACTAGATATTTGTTGTTTTACGTTTCTTTGCTTTATATTGGAGAAGGGCCTGCAACAAGACTTTGATCCAAGGTACAAATCCACAGCCAAGATTTGAACTAAGCCTACAAAACTTTTCTCCAGAACGGGCTGTAGCCCAGCACACTGACTCCGAGAGCGTCTTGTTCTTCACGTTGTTGATCATTTTGATTCAGGCCTGTTTCTGTTTATTTATTTGACCATCAGCCTGCAAACAAACTTGGAGGCTCCGTGATCTAGTCCATCATTTGTTGAGAGTAACTCAGAGTAATTCCACCTGCAGTAAAATGAAGTTTCATTGACGCAAGGCTGCGACTGTCAGGGCAGGATTTGAGACCAGATGGACATAAAGGGATGCAGTGTCAAGGAGGAATGAAATGAGAAAATACAGGTTATAAGCTGGGCATAATTTCTGATGTTAAACTCAAAATTATCCAAATCCTCTGGTTCGGTGAGTTTGTCAACTCACAGAGCAGCAGAACAGCTGAAATGGGAAAAGTGGCTTTAATCTTCCAGTGTAATGCCATGGATTTCACAGGGCTATGGAAGGTCTCAGTTTCAGATGGCTTTTTGCACCAACTTCTTGGGAACGTAGTCCAGAATGCATCCTGATAAAACAACACTCCTTATTTTCAAGAGAACAAATACAGATCCGAGTTTAGCTATAACTCCTATCTCTAAAAAAAACCCCTACATCTTTCTCTTTAGGAGCTGGTATGAAGGAACAGAGGCAGATGTGCTGCTGCCCAGAGCAATGATGACACTGTGAAGAGCCCACACCGTGACCCCCGCACAGCCCCTGCCCTGCCCAAGCCCAGGAGGTCAGTCACAACGCAGGAAATGCACAAGGAACCCAAATCCCATCTTGTTCTATCCCCTGCCATGGGCAGGGGACACCTTCTGCTAGACCAGGTTACTCCAAGCCCTGTCAAACCTGGTCTTGAATATCCCCAGAGACAGAGCAGTCACAGATCCTCTGGGCAACCTGTGCCAGGGCCTCACCACCCTCAAAACCAAAATTTTTTTTCTAATATCCAGTCTAAGCCTTCTCTCTGTCAGTGTGATGCCATCCCCCCTTGTCCTGTCACTCCAGGCTCTTATAAATAGTATTTTTTCATCTTTCTTCTGGGCTCCCTTCAGGTACTGGAGTGCCACAGTCAGGTCACCCCAAAGATTTTCTTCCCCTGGGTGAACAATCCCACTTCTCTCAGCCTTTCCTCATAGCAGAGCCGCTCCATTCTCCTCTGATCATCTTGGTGGCCTCCCCTGGACTTGTTCCAACAGGTCCGTGTCCTTCCTGTGCTGGAGCCCCCAAAGACCCAAAGTTATTAAAAGTTTATTACCAATTCCCTAATGTACAATAGCCACAAAAGGGAACCTCCTGCATCTGCCTGCAGCGAGCTGTAATTGTGCTTTCACAAATGCTGAGTCAAGACGACGTGCTGTAACTACAGGAGAAACAAGTTTTATCTGTGTGTAGGGAGGGCATGACTCAGAGAACGCTTTGAATTGCACAAAATTCTGTGGAAAAGAGTTTTACAATCGTTTGTTTACGTTTTGACTTCTCCCGTAGCACAAACAACATTGTTGCATAGTTAATTGCCGTGGCAATTAAGATTATTCGTGTTGTCCCCTAAATTTGCTATTTCACGCTGTTTTCTGCAAGGCCATCAACCCTCACCATGCCAGGGCTGCTGAAATTACAAACAGCAGTGGGTGTCAACCACAGAAGGGAAAAAAAAAAAAAAGCACTGAACATATTGCAACACTGCATTTGGCACAAGATAAGGACAGAGGTGCCAAGGTTTAGCCTTTTTATTTTCACAGAATAAAGTCAGAAATAAACAGGTGCAATCTCCTAACCAGAGGCAAATGCACTTCAGATAAAGTCTCATGATCTCTCTTTATAGGTAAGGAGGTTTTAAACCAGCTCAGACTAGAACAGGGAAGCAAATATAAGCAGTCTGAATGGAATTCCAGCAGAAGAAGATGCCAAGAAAGAAGGAAAAGTAGGAAAACCTTAAAAACACACACAACAAAAGACTCTCTTCGGCTGGAAGACCGAGGTGGAATGAAACTTTTCTAAGGCACCCATTTTACTTGCTTGGGAAGGAGATGCTGGCTTAATTCCCTGAGACAAAACCAGTTTTCTCTGGAGCTAATCAAGTGTGTGGAGGTGAACAGGTTCTTTTATATTGTATCATACAGGAGCTTTCAGACCACCAGCTGAGGTTTAATTTGTGACCCAGCAAAGTCCACCACGAATGTGCGACCCCGAGTAGCTGCTCCTGTGGTGTTGCACGGGGTCATCCCTTCCCTTGGCACCAATCCCTCTCCTGCATTTTGCAGGAGCACCACTATCAGCCACAAAGAGAGAAAAAAAAAAAAAGAAAAAGAATGTCGAAACGATCCAGCTAAATTGAGAAGTTGCTCAACTCCAGAAATCACACTGCGTAAGGCTTAAAAAAACCAATTTAATGACATGTTTTTGGGTGGTTTTTAATGAGCTGAGAGTCGCTAAAATAGCTGTGCCTTCCAAATGAAGGCACGCTCGGTACATACCGGTGGCAGCGGGTCCCCGGGCTCGGAATGCCATCTACCGGCACAGAGGCACGAACGCCCGGCTTGATTTGCAGATCTCCCTCTAGGAAAGCCGAGAGTAGTTAAACAACACGAACTACTACAGGAAATAAAACTGCTCGGACAGGGAACGCCGCTGACGCACCTGGAGAGATTTATCTAATCAAGGAGCAATTAAACCGTGTGTAACGAAGCGATGGGAGGGACAGGGAATGTTTCCTGCTGCCAGGAGCTGGAGGCAGTTGGAAACATAACTATGAAACCAGTGATTACACACTTCACTGCGATTTGAAACATGCAAATTGTCTTTTAAAAGTCTTTTGTATTAGGCACTTACCTGTAACACGGTGGCAAACCAAGGCATTTACATTTTACCACATTAAACAGAAAACAAGGTTCAGTGAGATAAGGATTTAGCAGTTGGTCTAAGAATAAAACTTGCAGGAAAAAAAAAAAATTACTCATAGGATCACAAACCAGTTTGTGTTGGAGGAGATATTAGAACTTATCTCATTTTAAATGGGACACCCTCCACCATTCCAGGCTGCTGCAAGCCCTGTCTGATCTAACCTTGGACACTTCCAGGGATATAGGGACAGCCAAAACTTCTCTGGGCAACCTGTGCCAGGGCCTGACCACTCTCATAGGGAAATTTCTTCTCAGTGTCCCATCCAAACCTGCCCTGGAACATCATCCTTTGTTTCTGTCTTTCTGCTTGTGGAGCTACAGAGGCACCCTCATTGTAACAATGAATGGATGAAAAGGACTGGGGGCGTTTTGCTTTCTGAGCACCAATTTTTGAGTGCACGGGTAGATTTGTGCGCAGAATAGAAAAGCAAATTTTTTTTTCAGAACTTGGTAAATAAATCAGGAATATCGGTGCTTCCTGCCTTTAGGAAGTTCTGTTCCACTTGTCCAGGCTTCACTTCAGAAGAGCTGAGTATACTCTGAGATTAGAGACTACTACCTGGTGTAGATCAAACTGCAAAAGAAACAGGCAAAGTACAACTGATTCAAAGAGGACTTTTTGCTCTTTATTACCTTCTGGACAAGCATGGCTGATGCCCCATCATCAAAACAGTCAAATTGCAACAAAGTAAGAGAAAACATGGTTCTGGTCCGCAAGACCTAAACTTCAAGAGGAAAACAAAGCTTTGGAGAGTCACATTTTACAGGCATAATTAGAGCAAACACTTGGAAAAAATAAAGTCAGCAGAAAGTGATTTGTCAACCAGTTACAGCTTTAATATAAAAAGTTTTAGTCCAGTCATAAGCTTAATCGTTCAAATGAAAATGAGTAGTGGAACTGAAATCTTGAACAAGATGATTTTGTTTTAACACCAAGCTTGTTGGGTGCCAGAGTCAGAATACACCTGTCCACACCCATGGCTGCTGAAAACTGGGTGTCTGGTTGTTGCCAAACACCACCAGACATCAGATTTCCTGAGGCACATCTTCTGTGCTGTCACAGCAGCTGCAGCTTGAGTGAATTGAGCTGATTTTTGGCTAATTGTACCCACAGGTGTATTTATATACAGCCTACAAGGATTCAGTGAGGACAGGGACTGAAATACCTTCTCACTCTTTGTGGACACTCCTGGACTCTCCCACCAGTGGAGAATTTTGCACAGTGTATTACCACATCACATCTGCAGACACAGATATTTAGGTTTTGATGGTTTAAGTTTAGCACCTCTCAGGAGTACTAAATTCAACCCAAAACATCCTAAAAGTTGTGTAAAGAAAATACTGATAACGGTCACAATTTTCCTGAAAAAAAACCTCACCAAAACCCAAAATAACTATGTACAGCCATGCCAACCGTAGCTTCTCAGAAAAAAAAAATGAAAAGGCATGTAAAAAAATAATACCTTTAAGAATAACATTGTGAACTGTTATTCCTTCTGCCAGGAAGATACAGTAATAGCTGTTTGCAAACAGAAAAGACTGAGAAAGGAAACATCTCTCCTTAGGGCAAATGAAGTTAAATAATTCTAGCAAACTATAGCAAAAAGGGGAAGTATTTGCCCTAAATTAACACAAAAGGCAAGCTGGAAGAAAGATGGCAACCGTATTTTTGTCTGCCTCTTCTTATACAGTAACTTCCAGGAAGAGCTTGGCGTGTATTACCATTATCTGGAAAAAAAAATAATAAACTCCCGATTTTCTAGAAGTGTTTTGGTCTTTTAATACCTAATCTAAGGCTTTAGGCCTACATATCACAATTGAAAAACTTGTTTGATGGACAGAAATTTAAACAAGCAAATACTGGTGAGTTGGCAGAGGGTTTCCAGGCCCTGGGGTGTCACAAGGTTGGAACTCTTTCATTTGCATTTTTGACTGACTGGAGCCAGCAATCCTGCTTCCAGAGACCTTCCCACAGACATTTACTCCTGTCATCTCTTGTTCTCAGTTAACTTAGCCTTTAACAAAGCCCTGGTTTTGTTTCCAGACCTTTCACTTGAAGCTGTTCTCTCAGATTAACTCCTTTGAAACCATGCAAAAAAAAAGCTAACAGTATTTTTTTTACTTCCGATAATTTCAACTCATATTCTGCAATTTTTTTTTTTTTTTAAGTTAACAGAGCTATGAATGAGTTAAGGCACACAAATGCCCAGAAAAAAAAAAATAAATACCTTGGGCTAAATACAATGAAGTGTTTAGCAGTCATTTAATTGCACAATCACCTCCCTAATTTGTAGCACAATGCTGCCAATGTCTTTAGGGATCCTAAAATACAAATACTAGAAACTCTTTGACTGTAATGGACAAGGCATTGACAAGACATTCCCAAGGTTCATTCTGGATTCCTGGCTCCTCAATGTAACTGCTACTCCTAAATGTAATTAGCATTTAGCAGCAAGATCAGCACGTCCTAAGAATGAAATAAATATCCACACAATCAATACTAATGGTTCAAAAGCTCAAACACATTATTGAAATCAATAAATTTCCAATCTTTCTTCTGTCAAACCAAGATTGCAGAAACGAGAGCCTTGGCAACAACATTCACAGCTCTGAGGACCACAGAAGCTTCTGCAGATGAATTCTAGGCCTGAAGGTTTGTTGTCTGTGGTGCCTGTAAGGTGTTTTACTGTGTTCGGAGCTGGTAGTCTGTAAAGGAGGAAAAAAAAAATAAAAAAGACCCCCAATTTTAGTAATTTGTCTCATGAAAAGGAGTAAAGCAGAGCAGCAAGTTGGGATAAAGTGATAAAATGCATTCTGGTATTAACATATATTAATACAAGAATATGCAAATATCAATAAAACACTGAGAGGGGGAACAGCCTTCCAGTGGAGGAGGGAAGGTTTAGATGGATATTAGGAACAAATTCTTTCCTGTGAGGGGGGTGAGGGCCTGGCACAGGTTGCCCAGAGAAGCTGGGGCTGCCCCAGCCCTGAAGGGTCCAAGGCCAGGTTGGGTAGGGCTGGGAGCAGCCTGGGATAATGGAAGATATCCTTGCCCATGGCAGAGGTGGAATGAGATGAGCTTTAAGGTCCCTTCCCACCCAAACCAGTCTGGGATTCAACAATTCCATAACAAACTCAAATCTTTGCTTAGAATGGCCATGAGAATGAGCTCTAAAGAGATAAAGGCAATTGTGAGGAGTCTTGCTTAAATGCCAGAAAAAATTAATCAGAAAAACAGCAACAAACAAAAAAAAAGAGAGATAAACAAACTAACTAAAAACAAACAAACAACCCCCCACACACAACCAAAATGACAACAATAGCCCCACAGCAACAAAAAAAACTCAATGAAACCAAAGCCCACCATTTTTGCTTGCTAAAAATCTAGTATTTTGTACTAGCAGTGTCCTTTATATTTTAAAGCTGGTAGAGTATGTGTGACCACACTGCTAATGATGCGTTTGTTTTTAAAATTACCGAATTCCAGCTCAATCAGAAAGCACTCGAAGAGCATTACCACTCTACCCCATTGGCCCTCTCATTAGGACACCACAGAGCAGACTAGAAAAGAAACAGTGTAGCTTAATCTACTGTGAATCTAAACCAGATAGTTCCACACTCAAAAATATGAGCTTCAATTTGTAGGTGTATTCTGGAGAAATAAAATATTCTCTTCCTCTCACCTCCATTCTGGGTGATGTAGCGGACCCATGGCAAAGCCTGGTAGCCACTCTTCTCAATTATCTTTAAGTAACGAACCTGGAAAGAAAGATCTGTAAGATATAAAGTCTCCCATGTTGGCCAAGCTGTGTTTAGCAAAAAAGAAAAGCAAAAAACCCGACCTTTTTACAGGTAAAAATGTGTCTTATGGATAAAACTGAACAGGAATCATCAAGATGAAAAACACCTCATGTGAATTTATCAGTATTTCTGTTTTCAATCACTAACCTGGATTCCTGAAGTGGTGAAATACGGAATCTCAAACTTTACACTAATGGGAGGTTTTCCTTCCTTGTCTTCAGCTTCAACACTTGGAAGTCCAAAGTGAGCTCTCATCAGGTATTCTTTTCCACCCTACCCAAAAGGGAAATGGTTTTATTGTTGAAACAAAAAAATAATAAAAAACTTGCAAGGATAAAAGTAGCTTTCTTAACATCAAACTGCTTAACTCCACTATTTATTCCAGCTCTTGTCCAGGGCTTCAAAGTGACATGTGTTTTTATTTTAAAAATCCGTTTTTTTTTTAAAAAAAGATGCGGATCCAGCCTAAGGCATAATTAATTTTCTTCTAGCCTCATCCTCAAAAATTCAGACTAAATAGTGACACACAGCTGCACTATCACACCATTAGCAGTGGATAGAGCTCATGCTCATGGAACCACCCAAGAAGCAGAGCCTGATGAAACTCAAACAGCTGCTGCTAAAGCCAGGCCAAGGATTACACCACCAAGAGACATCAATCAAAAATCTGCCCTCTACCTAGGTTCTGAAAAAATATCCAAGTGAAACAAACATAAACAACATCTATTAGCAAGTTCCAATCTTCCATGCATGGAAAAAGAGGAAGAGTCCACTGCTACTTGTTGGATACTGACAGAATTTACTTCAGGCAGTCTCTAAATGTGAATGAAATATTAGTGTTAAGTAATTATTACACTCTTGGGTGGGAAGAGTTAAAACTAACACTTACGGGAAAAGATTTAATGGACCAGACAATTTCACTGTTCTCTGGAACCCATTTGACACTTCCAACAGTGGTTTTAAACTTTGGCGAGTCTGCATCGTTTGGAACTGGGATGTGAATCTCCACATTGTTGGCAGTTGATCTACGCTTAAATTGACTCTTCGCCTAAAGAAGGAAAAAATAAAGCAGGGTCTAAATATTTCCATGGTGCTGCCGAGCTCACAGAGCTGTGAGACACACAGCTCCCCTTCACCCCAACCTGTACCCTGAGAACCAGAACTGCAACTGAGATCATAACTTAAAAATGAAGGCTTCAAAGTTATTTAAGTCCCATAGAAATAGTGAATACTTTTACAAAAATGGATATACTGCTCATTAAGCTTTGAAAGCAAAACAAAAGAACACTCAAATTAGCCATAATTATTTAAGGATGTCTGACCTTGATCATGTACTCGATGCGGCTGTGGGAATGTTTCTCAATCACAGACTCAATCCAGATCAGGGGTTTTACCTGGTGGTAAAAAAACACATCACAGCTCTGAGTTTTACTCTGGCAGAGTCACTCGAATGTTGCTTTCCCATAAAACTACACTCACTATGTGAACTACACAGAAAATGCAGCCTGGGGTGTTCAGAATGACAGAACTGTGGTTTTGTAAGAAATAATTATACAAATGAACAAGCATTGATATACCAATGAGCAAATGTACAAGAATTATAGGCTTAAAAATGTATGTCTCAGATTAATCCCTAATAACAAATACTTGCACTGGAAAATATTTGATAGTTTAACATACTAGGGACTGAACTATTCCTTTGCTATAGACCTTTCCTAGACTGAATTTTCTGACTTTTCTGAAATGAAGGCCAGCTTTATCACCATACTCCAATAAAACTAAATGACATACATACCGTTGTTAACAAGCACAAGTTGCTACACTGACATTATGCAATTACAGTAAAAACATAGCCACAGTATTTCAAAACCAGTTTCAATAGCAGTTGAAAATACAGAGACTTATTGTTAAGTTAAGTCTAAACTTTCTCCTCTGTCCAGAATGAGCGAGCATCAAGTTTTGCTGTTAACAGTTGACTCGAAAACCCATGTGTTGCCCATGTTTTAAGGAAAAAAAAGAAATGAAGGGAAACCCATTGTGGCTACAATCTAAACCATTCTCATTTCAAAAAGGCAAACATCCAGACTCACGTGGGTGTTGAGACGATATGACATGAGCTCAAACTCTCCGTCAGGAGGAATGAAGGAGATTGTCCTGTCATTTTCAAAGCGAGACAGACGAACGCACTGGTGAAACTTCACATCTTCCAGTTCTACTGATTTACTTTTCCCACCTAGCAGAAAACACACAGGTCACACAAATTATGGCCCAAGTCTCACCACAGCACAGCTGCTGTCTGTTGACATTCCTCCCTTTTTGGTAATTGTCTAGGATTGGGGCAGTGACTGTCCCCCTGTGCTGGGCACTGCGGAGGCACCTCAAATCCTGGGATCAGTTTTGGACCCCTCACAACAAAGAAAACACTGAGGGGCTAGAGTGGGTCCAGAAAAGGAAATGGAGCTGAGCAAGGGGCTGGAGCACCAGGGGAAGCTGGGGGGACTCAGCCTGGAGAAAAGGAGGCTTAGGGGGAGCCTTCTTGCTCTCCACAACTCCCTGAAAGGAGGATGGAGCCAGGTGGAGGTCAGGTTCTGCTCCCAGGCAACACAGGACAGGACAAGAGGAAATGGCCTCAAGTTGTGCCAGTGGAGGCTTGGTTTATATTCTGGGAAAATTTATTCACTGAAAGGATGGTCATGCATTGTCAGAGGCTGCCCAGTGCACTGGTGGGGTCACCACCCCTGGAAGTGCTCAAAAGGCTTGTGGATGTGGCACCTGGGGACATGGGTTAGTGTGAACACGGTGGTGTTGGTCAGCAGTTGGACTCATGATTTTAGAAGGCTTTTCCAGCCTTTGTGAGTCTATCATTAAAATGCTACCCAAGCATCCCAAAACTGAAGACTCCAGATAGCATCTGTCATGATTATCACAATACTGCAACACTCACGGCCTGTGTTATCAAAGAGAACTTTGTCATTCAACCCAAGGCGCAGCTCTGGCATTCCTGAGAGGAAGACTCTCATTTTAATGGATCCAACTATCTCACTCCGTAACACGTTTCCATTGGCACTGACCTGAACAAAGGTGAAGAGGAAGGTAAGACATCTCTGATGTGGTACCTTGTGACATCAAGAAACACTCCCACCCTATTCCCATGCCCTGGGTTTTCTTGGATGCACTTCTTATGAGGAATTGATCCAGTAGAACGAATTAGATCAGGGACGTGAAGAGGCAAAGAGAGAGGAAGAAAGGACATATCCAAAAATCAGCAATACAAACAATTAAAGCATTATTTGTACTGGATTTCCTTGGGGGAACTTAATGATTACACTACTATGAGTGTCACAGCACACCATCTAAAGTCAGACTTTTTATTGCGGGTTTTCATACAAAAAGCCCTTTTTAACACTTCCTACTACAATTTTCACACAAAAGTATAAGGTACCCACCAAAAGGTTAACAGACTCTATGACATCCAGGAACACCTCGTTTTTCCTGTATTTTATCCCTTCTGACCTCCATGAAACAGCATTTGTAACAGTGGCAGGCGGGCGTGGGGCTCCAGTTTCAAGTTTGTGGCCTTCCTGAGTGATGTACCTTCAAAACCATAGAAATTGGCATGGAAAAAGAAAGAAAATTAATATTTTTGACAATTACAACATACCAAAACATTTGTTTGCCTATGGAAAAAGGCTCAAAACATTCCAAGGGCTTTGTCACTGTAAATGATGCAGAGTGGTACTTACTCTTGTAAAATTTTACTATCAGTGGTTTGTGGATAACCAAAATCCATAAGCTCATCTAACAACTCATAAATAATAACAAAATTATCCCTAATGCTCTCTTCTTCCAACTCCTTGAAATATTCAGAAAAAACCTGAAATGCAACAACAGGAGGGAGAGAGAGAAGAAGGACATTAACTGAGGAAGCACAGCACATGCTGAAGGTATTCTTGCATCTAAAATAATAATCTTCTAAAGTTCCAACCCAAACCCCATACTTTCCAAATGGCATTGTGCTCAGATCAGCCCCAGGAAACCCACCAGAATTTAAAAAGATACAGAGAATCCTAGAAGCTATTATGGAAAAAAACATTTAATTTGGAGAAAATATTTTTCACACCAGGTAGAGATGAACCAAACACAGGGTCTGTGTGAGGCACCAATTCACAATCTCCTCCAGGTGCTCAGGTCTTGTGCCCCATCCTCTGTCTACACAGCTACAAAATATCAGTGCCCTTATTGGTGGTTAAGAATACAGTTTACAAAATAATCAAATAAGTAAAAATGTTGTTATTGAAGTTCTTTAAAAAATGTGAAAGCTCTATGCACTTCTATTTAGACTGAAAAGAACATAAAGGTTGTTTCTGAATCGTACTCACCTGAACTACTTTATATAAAAATGAAAACACCAGTGATACACAAGCATTTTTTTTAGAAGTTGCAACAACTGATAAAGGATGTTCAGGAATGTGCATTTAAAAAAAAAGTTTGCTAAGTGCATTTTAAAAAGCCTGATTTTAGGCGATCAGAGTTGCCTAGAAGAATTATGCGTTAACTACTTAACAGCACCTATGATCTAAGGAGATATGAAGATAAACATTCAGGAAGTCATTAAGTAGAGTAAAATGAATAAAAACGCTTTTCTGGACCTTATTCTGATGGTGCATATTGCACTATGTAAAGCGTAAAACCCCGTATTTATTATAACCAACTTTACTGAACATAGCCTCTGTGCCACTCCACCCATTCTCCACCTTTAATTCTAACATTAAAAAAAAAACAACCCCAAACCAGCAATCCTCGGCATGTCAACACATGCAGCATAAAGGATACGATATAGATTGTTATGTTTAATCCACATGAAACGAACTCCTCCATGCGCTAGGATAGGAGAAAGCGTCCCCTCTTCTTCCTTTTCCATAAGGATTGGCATAAAATGTTCCACCTCTGACATGTCCACATCTCCACGGTAATTCCGACAGATCAGAACCTATGAAGAGAGCAACCAAATCCTTGGGTTTTTTTCTCTTTCATAACGACGTTATCACGCAAGACACAAATGCTTAATTATCCCGGGGATGCCGCCTCACTCCACATCTCTGCCGGTGAGGGGCTACGGGCCACAACTCCCCTATCCCCGCTCGGCTAATCCGGGGCTGGCAGCGAGGCGGTGCCCGGAAAGGGAAGGCGGCCCCCGCAGCCCTCACAGAGGCAGTGGAACCCCCATCTCCGCGCTGAGACCCCGCGGCCGGGCCTCACCTTCCCCTTGAGGTCCAGCACATAGACGGCGCTGGCCGACATCGCCCCGGCCGGGCCGCGTCCCGCCCGCCTTCCGCTTCCGCGGGAAGTGACGCCACCGGGGGGAGGCAGCGGCTGCGCGCAGCGATACGCGCGATGCGGCGGAAGGACACCGGCACACTGCGGCCTATAAAAACCGCGGCGTGCCTTTCCCCAGCGTTGTCCCCAAGCCTGCTCAGGCTGAGGTGGGACTCCCTGAGCACCCCAGGCTCAACGGCGCCCGCGGCGGAGCTTAATTCGGGTTAAGAATAAATATTCCGATTTAAGCGGCGCGTTAGGATTTCGAACATTAAGATACGCGTCATCCCTCAAAGGGAGTAAGGATCGTAAAGGCGGGTTTGGCGCTTCCGAAACTCCGCACACGAAATTTGCTCAGCGCACTGTCCCGATTTTATAGGTGTATATCAGCACCAAAAAAGAGATGAAAGTAGCGTTTTAATAAGTTACATCGAAGTTACAAGTTGCAGCAGACCCCTCTGAAAGAGCTCAAGATAAGAAATTATAGTTTTCCACAAAAATCGGATCCAGTACTCGATGCACAGCAAGCCAGTAATTACACACTCGAGAAACACACTGATTATTTATTTCAGGGTTGCACAAGCCTGGGTGCTTGGTGGGATTCCAGAAATCCAGCACATCAGCTATCAAAACTTGGACATCACTTAGAGCTTGTTGGCTGCTTTTTATTTAATGGATTAAACTTCCCTTCTTGCTGATTAGGCTTTAAAGTATACAAAGATCAAATATCAAATATCCTTTCATAAGACAATTTTACATATTTCAGATTTTGCAACATGGCCTCTGACAGAACTTGATATAAAGTAATTACACAATTCACATAACTTACAAGAGAAACTTAAATGTGAATCTGTCAGACTCTTCACTTCAAAAACTGTTAGAACTAAATAAAAAAAGGAATGTTTTCCATCTGGCTTGCAGCAATTAGTTTTGGCCTTAATCTCACTATAAACACAAAAAATCAGCCCTCTGCATCGATGTAAACCAGAGCTCCTCAGCCCAGAGGAGACATTGCTGTATGTTTGGTTTTAAAAAACAAGACTATAAAATAAGACAGTATACAGTCATAAAAGTTCAGAAGATGTATTAGACAATATGGAGAAAAGACAGATTTACATGGCAACCCTGCTTGATACAAACAAAACACAACTCCAGCTCCAGAGCCGTGAAAAGCAGCCCGGTCATTTAGTCCAGCTGACTTTGGGAATGTCGTAATGCTCAGTCAGAGTATCCAAGTGCCGGTTAAAGTCCTAGGGGAGAAAAACAGAAAGAAAACGGGTGCTGACATCACCAAATTGAACCACAAGACCCCCTGCGTCCCTGCTTGTTTCATAGGGTGAAACAGTTCCTTCAGCCCAACAATAAACACACGCTGGCCTGAGGAAATAAAGATGGTTTTGCTCACCTCCACTCGCTGCTTGTGGGTTTTCGACGCTTTCTTCAGGATCCGCTCCATTTGCTGCAAGAGACACAGAAGGGCCGGTTACTCCCGGCACTCACAGCCCCCTCAGCGGCCGCACCCGAGGGGTGACAGGGGGTTTTTAAGCCTTACCCGCTTCTCCTGCATCTTTTCGTAGGCCACCTGCGCAGGGGTCCGCTTGTCCAGCCCGCGCTTCTTCTCCTCCTCCTGCTTCTTGCTGCTCACGATCTGCTCCAGGATCTGGGCCTTGTCTTTCGCCTTCTTCTTCTTCCTGCGGGGAGCACCCGGTCAGCGATCAGCCCTGGGCTGTGTGTACCCTCCTCGCCCACCGTTCTCCCGGTCCCTCCTCACCGCCCCCCGTTCTCCTCCGGTTCCCCCCGACCCCCCTCACCTCTTGCCGGCCCCCAGGGCCCCCCCGCTGCCCTTCAGGCGGAGGGGACCGCGCTGCACCGCCTCGTAATCCGCCATGGCGGAACGGCCGCGCCCGCGCCCCCTGCCGGCACCGCCGCAACCGGCCGGGAACCGCGCTCGAGCCCCGCCCGGCCCCTCCGTGAG
>VZSR01003814.1:719494-777595 GCA_013398615.1 Brachypodius melanocephalos | reverse complement strand
GGGGATCTCCTTGAGGGGAACCGAAGCGGGACTTGCAAAATGTGGAATACATCAAGATTATTTTAAATTAGAATGTTGTTTTATGTGAACTCTTTGTATAGTTTCAAACCTAATCAGCAAGAAAGGAGACCTTTCTTGAAATGAGTGGAAAGACAGCTGCTAGCAGCCGTTAGTAAATGACCTATGGGAACTAACACGTTTTAGGGATGTAGTAAATCAAAATGTTGATGTATACACTGATAATTTGGCAAAGGACTCAAGGTCTGTATATCCTACAGCTGAACTATCTTCACTATAATACTGAAGATCATGTCTAAGGATCAAAAACCCCTGCTCAGGTGCAGACTCTTCCATATTGCATGTGGAAAAGTTAGCCGGGAATAGGCTAGCTTGTATGGAAATTACTATGTAATAGAGGGGCTGACCTTGGAAAAAGACTAACTCTGAACTTCTGTAAATAGTGGTGTGGAAAGTCCACTGAGGTGTGTTGGATTTGTGGAAATCCACCAAGCATCCAGGCTTGTGCAAATGTCTCTCTCAAACGTGTAATTATTGTCTTCTTGCACACCACATCATAAATCTGATTTTGAGGACAGAATCACCTTGGGGAGAACACCCGGAGATCCAGGCTACACCAGGGGCAACAAGCCCCATCCCTCCCCACACTTTTTGTTGCACCCTGAACAGAACCATTCCAGATGCTTTTTGCTATGTGAAGATGCCCCGGGGAGCAAGCCTGCCCCAGGAACAGATCTTCCACCAGCCAGAGGGAACCAGTGACCCAGAAACAGACTTTACAGACCCATGGAAAAGCAGCCTGCCGCATGCTGTGCAGCCAGTTCCTCCTTTCCCCTCCCCTGTTTTTCATCTTTCATACAGCCTATAGCATCACATTTCTGCTCACATGTATGAACTACACACTCACACATCTTTTCAGTGTAAACAACACATATGTATCGGTATGGATGGATGTCACACTAATAACCAAGTCAGCAGACGATGCAGAAGAAAGGGGGTGAGCAGACTTTATGGGTACTACCTCCTGTACAAGCTACCATCACAACATTAGTGTATTATAACAATGTGCATTAAGGGAAAATACTAGCATGGGCTTCCCAGTGATGGACACCATCCATGGACTCAGTCACTCTCCCTGGAAGTGTTCAAAAAACATGTGGATGTGGCACTTGGGGACATGGTATAGTGGTGACCTTGGCAGTGCTGCATTAATGGTTTCACTCCGTGATCTAAAAGGGCTTTTCCAACCTTTACAATTCTGACTATAAAAAGTGAGAAGGAAAGGAGGAGGGGCTACCAAATTTCCATCATTTGGTGTTAAATTTTAAAGAAGGAAAACACTACTAACACTTTTCAGTTAATTCACCATATCTGAAGGCATGAAAAAGCAGGATCCACTGGGTCTACCTGCAGCTGAAGGGCACTAATGAGCAGCTATTACTTATTTGGCTAAATCCTGTAACCCGAGTCTTCATGATGCACACAGGAGACGGGTGAATGCTGCTGGATAAGAGCCTCAAGCAGCCAGACTAAAGATTTGATGAAATGCTCCTATTATGATACTTTGCAGCCTGTAGAAGTTGGTTACCTGATCTCCTCTGCTGTACCTGAGCCTCATTGTTGCAGCTTCTAATAACTGAATATCCAGACGACCTATAAAGGTGCCTTTGAGGAAAGAACTGACGAGAGTCAGTATTCCCAGCTCAAAATGGGCAACAAGCAAACCATTTTCACTCAAGAGCAACTGGATGCCTATCAGGTATAAAGCAAACTAAATGGCTGTTTGGACAGGAGATTGAAAAATGGCAAAGGTGTTGTTGGGTTTTTTAAAACAACATATTCTAAAAATTAATAAGTAGTGAATTGCAGCAAAAATTTTAGCAACATAGTTTGATTTTTACATATAAAGGAAGGGTTATAAAATACTAATTGTATGCCAAAAAGAAATCTTTAATGCTTACACATGCACTACAGTATAACTTCATTTAAGTTATTCATGGGAAAAGTTGGGGCCAATGCATGCTAAAAACTGTCATTACGTGTTATACCTTTTCTTATTTCATAGGACTGCACATTTTTCACAAGGAAAGAAATTCTGAGGTGAGTCTTCTGTATGCACGTTGTGAGCAAAGGGCAGAGATTGCTGTAAAGGCAGGTTGCATATGGGGTAAAGCATTTCAAAAATAATTTTAAAATGGATTTACTCAAATTTAAAGTGATACCTTGGGGCAAGCTGAACATTTTTGTTGGCTTTTTTCATTTACAAATCCTATCCTAAACTGAGTCAGAATTCTAAGTTTTGTATTAATGTACTAGTCCCTCTTTATTTATTAGAAATAAATGTAATGAATTATGTCTTAGTGGCAGCGACATCCACGGTTCTCTCACATGGTTTTCCAACAGATGCTTCAAAGTGTACTGTTATTCTCTGGAATATTTTGCTGGTTTATGAAACCTTAAATGATTGTGTCAAGTTTTCTTCATTTTTTCTTGCAAATCATTACATTGTTGCTCCAAGATGCGTTTTTCCCGAAGTCTTCATGTGCCTCATTGAACTGCCTATTTAATCTCTGGCCAAAGGATCTGATAAAGGCAGGATCAGGGTCCTCGCTGAAAACATGAACTTGTTCTCCTCTCCTAAGGGTTTGGCTGCATGTCCTGTGTAAGCATTTTCACGTAACAGTTCTATAATGAAGCTTTGTATTTTTCACCAGTTACACTATGTTGCTTGTTTTAACAACGGTTTTTACAACAAAAACATATTAAATGTTACTTAGTGACTGATCTCCATCTGGTAATGGATGCAAAGTGTGAAAAATGAGGTGGAAAAGCAAAACACCTTGTTCCCAGAAGTCTAAAGAGCCCATTCAACCAACAAGCCTTTCTCTCTGTCTCAGGCTGTTTTACAGGTACCGAGATCTGGCCCCGCAGCTCGTTCCCCTTGACTACTCCAACAAACCAGCCGTGACACTCCCCTACGAGCTCATCGGCAGCATGCCAGAGCTCAAGGTACCCAGCACACGACTTGAGTGACACATTTCAGTTTCATCTACCCTTTCTGAATAATTCATCCGGGACTAATTGCTGGGAGGCTGACATAGAAATAAATTTGGGCTATTGAAGTAAAAAAAAGTCTTCCTGGAAGCTTCTAGCAATTCCCAGAAAACACCCTGAAACAGCACAAAGGTTAAACAGGGTGTGGCTGTGTCTGCTTCTAACACAGCATTAGACAAGAACTTAAAGGCAGAAAGGGGAGAATTTGCCAAAAAAGTGTTTCAACAAAAGTAATCTAGCTCCAGTTGCCTTACCTGCACTGAAATCAATGCTAGTAAGGATGACCTTCCCTTGCTCCTGTGCTCTGTTTTCCAGGACAACCCATTCCGCCAGCGGATAGCAGAGGTGTTCTCAGAGCATGGAGACGGCAATATGACTTTAGATGATTTTTTGGACATGTTTTCTGTACTAAGTGAAATGGCTCCCAGAGACTTGAAAGCTTATTATGCTTTTAAAATTTATGGTGAGTGAGACGTGCGTAAAAAGTACGCAGGGTAATCCTGCAGCTTCATCCTCACTCTGTCACCATAATGATTTTTAGTTTCTTTTAATTGCACCTGAATGTTTGTTCTCCCTCTTCTAAAACCTTGTGGTTTTCTTTATCCTTTTGTCTCTAATTTATTTGGTATGAAAATTTACAAATTGAAATTATCTGCAATTTTCAAGAGCTGATAAACATTAAGAAGTATTTCTGCCTGAGGGGTTGTTTGGAAAAGTACAGCACAGGGGATTTGGCTGCCCATGAATCTGTAGGGTGGATTTGGGAGGGGGAGGCAGGGAAGCACACTGCAGGCTTTTTTCTCCAAGGACAAATGTAAGGATTTTTTTTTTTTCAAGTACCATTTACAGTTACTTTCTGTATGATCAGCTTAAGACAAACAGTATATCAAACCAACACAACCCTGCTGGAATGATTTCATGATGGCTAGGCTATGTTTAGCTATTAAACTACTTAGAGTTGTTACACTTACGGATGAAAAGGAGAAATTAAGAGATTTTTATTTTGTAACTCATTTCTTTTGCAAATAGATAGAGGTAACTTCATTTCTGATTTGAGAGTTCTACTGATAAAAATCTATCAGAGCCTGGGAATCAAAGAAACCCTTCTACTGGGTCTTGGCAAACAACCACGTAAAATGCTGACTTTTATCACTTCAAATTGACTTTGTTTCCTTTGTCAGACTTCAACAATGATGATTACATATGCAAATCAGATCTAGAGAAAACTGTTAACAAATTAACCCGGAATGAACTGACCCCAGAAGAAGTCAGCCTTGTGTGTGACAAGGTGATTTACGAAGCCGATGTGGACAACGATGGCAAGCTGTCCTTGGCAGACTTTCAGCATATGATCGTACGAGCTCCAGATTTCCTCAGGTAATATTTGCTTTTAGTTTCTAACACAAAATTCTCTTAGTTTCCTTGTCAGAAGCCTCTGAAGTGCGTGTTTACATCTCCTCAGCGTTTGCAGATCGCCACTCTTCCCTGGCAAGTTCTAGTAGAGCTGCCCACTGTAAACACGGCAAAAATAGGTGCTTGAAAAAGCCTGGAGGCTTCTTGACTTGCTTTTGAACTTCCAAGTACTTTTTACATGACAGAAGGTCCTTGTAACTTTTTTAAAAAGTTAGTATTAGCACTTAGGCTGCATTGATAAATTCATGAGATTTGCTCACTCAGTGCTTAACATAGTGTTAATGAGGTTTCTGATGCACATCTTACACAAAACAGCACTCCAGTCTTGCATTTATTTAATTACCCAGTCTTTGCAAATGCTTTGAAAAATAAAGTTTCCAATTTATCACAGAGTCCTACAATTAACTGTCATAAATCCTTTAAACAGAGTGATACATAAGTGATCGTGACTTCTTTTTTTTTAACAGCACCTTTCATATTCGAATCTGAATCTAGTCAACCACAGGGACAGGAGTGCTTCTGGGACTTTGAACAACTATTACTTCACCTGAGATTACCAACCATGAGAGCACAAGATGAGAAGGCAAAGAGGACAACTTCTGGTAACCAAACTAGTCAGAGAACTGTCTTGTTTATCTCTTTAAGAGGGACAATTCATTAAGCACTTCATCAGGATTTTCCTGTAATTTAGCAAAATGTCTACTGCCCACCCTCTTGGCCTGGACAGTGAGAAGGGAAGTATTCTTTTAAAGTTCACATACCACAAGGTAGTAAAGGAACTTGTATCAAACTATAACCTCTAAAAATTCACCCAAAAATGCCTTAACCAGTAAAAAAAAAAAATCTCTAATTTCAAAACCACAAGTAATGCCTCTGATTATTTATAAATGGTCCAGTGAATCAATTCCTGAAGTATTCTCCCACAGTGCAGGATTTACAATGAAAAAGTCAGCATAGTTTAGAGAAAAAAGAGTCTGCCCCAGGTCCTGTCCCTCTTCTCCATTTTCAGAAATCCCCTATTTTCCACACCCACCAGGGTCCCTATGCACAAATGATGAACAGGACTGAAAACTTAAGTTTGTAAAATTCTCTTTGCATAAGAAGTTTATTTATGCAGTGCTCAGGGTCCTGTACAAGAGAGTAAAAACAGACATACTGTAATAAACAACAGTTTTGTTTTAATACAAACATGAAAATCAATGAGAAGTGTTTAAGAAAGCATTTGTAATGTGGGAAGGGTGGCAGCCAAAAGTGATCATTCGAAAAATACAATTTGCAGTTATTTTTACAAATTTTAGGATGCATTAAATTCCCTTCCAAACAAAGTCGTAAGTCCCAACTCACACTCAATGTAGAGCAGATGATTCCTGCAGAAAGGCTGGAGAGACCAGTTAACCAGCCAGTTACCTTTATTAACCACAGAAACTCCAGGGATCAGTGACGGATGGGTCAGGGAATAAGGCAGCCTGGAACACCCAGACTGCAGTTACCATTCACATTCCTTTGAACAGATCTTTAGTTAAGCTAGAAATGAAGACACAAGTCAGTCATCATTCTTCCCCAAGCCCTACAACTCCTGCAAGTACAAAGGAGCCCATCCTCACACAGCTGTTTGTGCATTCCCCTGGCAAATCCAAGAGAAGATGAATTCGTGGCTGTTTTGAGCATGATCATCAGCCAAACACACCACCACAATAACCCTTTAGCAATCATCTGGGGAGATGATCAGCATCTCATATGAAAGGAGAGACCAAATAATTTTCAGCAGCAGTAAAGAGACTTACAATAATCCATAGGATTTATAAATCTGAGGCTGGAAAGCTAATGCTGGCACATAAGGTTCTGATGTCAGGAAACATGAGCTGTGCCTGTCAGCACAGGGCACAGACAACACGAGTGTTAAGTAAGTGTTAGAACAGCAGCTCCACCATTTACTGACAGATTGACAGGTCCCCACCCTAAGGAGTGACGACTACGCAAAGTACTGCACCCAGCCTCAAAAACAAGGTCAACCACAGAATTCCATGATACTCACTAAAATAGGGGAATTTGAGGACATGCTCAAAAACGGGTTTGTTTCTCTACAAAACAAAGGTAAATCCATTACCTGACATTTTAGTGGTATTTAGACGCTGAAATTGTGTAGTAAGCACAGTTAATTTTGCGGACCTACTTCAATTCCTCCATTTTATAGCTTTTGTACCCAATTTCCGATTTTTTCCTCCTCAGTTGAAGAAAGCTTAGACACAAGTAGATTACTGTAAGTATTTACACAGTACCTCTCCCACAATTGCTTTTGTTACATTCATACTTAATAAACACAATAAAGTAAATGAATGATGTGATGAAAACATACTGTACTTCTCCTGGATTTGATGCCTGTGTTTAGTGGCACATAGCTAAGCCCATGTGCAGTGCAGCGTCTTTAACCTTTTCCTCTTTTACACTTGCATTTTAGGTTTCGTGTTGCTTACACAGATTTAATGTCTGTGTAGAGCCTTCATACCCAGAAGTACAGTGATGGCTGTAGTCACAGTAACTGTATGAGACTTCCTGAGATCAAGCAACAAAGTTGTTCATAAACCCAATCATTTCGAAGGAAATAACGTTATAATTAGGTACATAAACAGATGCAACAACCAGTGTAAGTTTAAACAAAAGGTATTCACATACAAGGAATTCTGAATGCAAGAGTAACTTCGTATTTAGAAAATGAGTGAAAAATCACAATACCATCCTTCATGTTTTACCCACTTGTAAATGAATATGGTTTGCTTTCCCATCTTGAGATGAGTTATTGATACAATCCACAGACAAGAACCAGCATCATGGCAGACCCACGGTATCAGGTCAGATAAACCACCAATTTTCCCAATCACTCTGAAAAATAAATCTGGCTCAACATCTGGCTGATAAAGCACAAGACAGATGCAAGACAATCCACAGTTACTACTAAGCCAGAAGCAAATCGTTACACAGTTCTGTAGGAAATTCAGCCTGTCTTATCACCATCCCAGTTGTGCCTCAATCATTTCTTGAAGCACACACAAACTCTTTAAAAACATCCTTAGCTCAAGACAGAGATGCTGCTTGTCCAATCTACAGGTCTGTGTTAACTACATTCTGAAGCACACACTGTCTAGAACCCTCCTCAGTAACTTAACACGGTTTTATCCTACAAATACAAATACAAATCTGTGTGTAAATCCACTACAGGGCAGGTTCATCAAGTCCTCATGCTAAAAAGCCCAAAGTAAACAAAAAACCAAACCATCATAAGGTTCTGGTTAGAGGAAAAGCTTTAATCAGGAGAAAGAGTATCTGAATGCATCTAAAATGCATTTTTATAAACCAGCAACTTACACAGTGAAATCTTTTTCCATTTTAGAACAGGCAGTATTCCTGTTGGGCCCAACTGCATGCTGCAGATTTATACAGTTTAATTGTGAATCCAACAGATATTTAACTACAGCAACACTTATTAGTGCTACTATGAGGCCCAGAGTTCAATACCACAAACCTGAAGAAAACAAAACTGGTGAGTAAATGCAACAACTTCAAAACCAACTTTAATTTTACCTTTAAGTGCAGTTGTCAATGTAAACAAAGCATGTCTCAGTTCCTGCAGGACACAGCTGGTGTGCTCACTGGAGGCAGGCACACCATCACTGCAATCCCTTGACAGCAGCCTCGGGAGCGTCAGCTCCTTCTGTCAGTCTAACCCAGAGCCAGGCTCACAGCCTGACCTGAGAGCAACCACCCACCCAGGAGCTGTACTTGGCTCTTGCATTTCACACACCGGAATGTACTGGACTGGGTTTGTGGGGATGAGTAACACAGCCTGTTCCTGTGAGGACTGGACATGCGCTGACACATGCTGTCAACAGGCTGGTGCTGCCTAAGGGCTGCAGTGATCGACACCCAGCAGCAAGGACAGTCTCGGCCTAAGAGAGTCTCTTATCAGAAACTGTTCTGATGTGCAACATTTATTTGCATATGTGAGCAAGTGTGCTTGGGAGCAGTGCAATACGTTTCCTTGTCATGATTTAAAACTTACCTACTGTGTCATGATAGGCCTGGAGTCGTTCCTGGCTGGAGAGTGGTAAAGCCACCCATTGTAAGGTGACAGATTTTGTGTAAGTGTCCCTGCCTGACCCTGGCTCTCCAAAAACAGATGACAAATCATCTGTGCAGGACTCAGTGTAGCCATCAGCTCCTGTTAAAACATGTCTGAATGTCTGGAGTACTTAAGTAAGCACAGTCAAGTCTAACATGGATGAATCACCAATGGAAGGACCCATTCTATTTACAGCACACATTCTTTTTTAAAAAAAATAGAGATTCCTTTGAGAATTTTTTTTAAAACTTCAGTTGTACTTGCGGATTGTCTAGACTAACACAACTGAGTAAGAGACAGGCAGATAAAGGAGTTTCTCTGTAGTAGTAAAGAGGTGGAGCTGCAGAAAGCTCCCTCGTACCTCCTGGGAAGGCATCAGCCTGCACTGCTCACCTCGGTGCATTTCTGGGATGGTCTCACACCACTGTTCTGTGTGCAGCTACACACTGGATGTGCACATGTACCATGTACGCACATCTGTACTTCATTAACAGTGGCATTTAAATTTCTTATTTTGATCATAACTTCATCTTTCTAAACTGGATACGTGACAGATACGAATGAAGATTGAAGTCTGTCAGCAATGGTGCTACATCCCAGGTCACATGTGATCTGTTCTTCCTCTGCTAGACAATACACATGCCCAGCGGCATTCTGACAAAAATAAACTTGTTTCATCTCCAAAACTGAAGAGTCAGACAATTACCAAAATAAACCATTTCTTATTCAGATGGTCACAAAGTGACAAGTTATGTTGGGAGCACTAAGTCCACAGAAAGAGGAAACCCCACTTAGCACAGGCACAGTCCAGCTCAGATTAAGGCCGTGTCCCTCACAGAAGAACACATCGGAAAAAGCTGCTTTTCTTTTGCTGGTCTTGTGTGATTTTGACTCCCTGGTTGCTGCCTTGAGGGCTATTGCCTTCCTGAAGATGGAAAGAATATCCAGTTACATATTTATACTTAACAGATTCTTCCATCCATAATTCATCTGGCCATTCTGTTGAACCAAGCCTGACACACACAAAAACCTTTCCCCCAATCAGTAAGAGGCTTCACTCATTTATCCAAGTTTTACACCAGCCACAACAAAAAACTGGAGAACTGCATCTGCAGCTTTTGGCTTCAACTGGCTCACAGTGTGCCTTTGCATCAGCTTCCATGAACTCAAAGACAGCTGAGATTAAAAACCAATAAATTACAGGCCATGTCTGGCTCTTGTTGAGAGGCCTAGGAATCATCAGCATTAACTGCATCAGTTCATGTCCAGTCACATGAAGGAGGAAATATCAGTAAGACTAGAAAGAACATTCATTAGCTTCATTTCATAACCCTTAAGGAACAATCCAACATCATTGTGCATTTATTTGTTGTAAAAAGAAAACACATTTTTTAAAATCCAGCATGGATGACATCAAAGTTACTCACCAATTTCTTGTCCATTTTTGCTTTGATATCTCTTGCAAGAGTGAAAAACGCCTGTGACAAGTCAAACAGTTCAGTGTTACAGGATAAGTAAAATGTTTTCTAATGGTTTTGTTTAGCAATAAGCTGCTTTCTCGAGTTTTAACACACTATACAAGAACATTAGGCTTTCAGTATCTTTCCCTCTGCTCCAGGTTTTAATGCTCCTTCTTTAGCTCCACAATCTTCCTTCTGAGCCCCACAGCCACACTGGCACCCCCAGCCAGGGTCTGTGCTGCAGGCAAGTGCTTAACAACCATCAGTGGTACCCAACAACGGAGTTCTGCATCCCACCAGGACTGTCCACACTGCTGGTTTGCACCAAGAGGACAAGAAATACAAGAGAAAGGCATCAGTACTCACATTCTCTATGTTTATATTTGCTTTCGCACTGGTCTCCATGAATTTAATCCCGAAACTTGCAGCAAGCTGAACAAAAGCAGATTGTGCATTAGTTGAACAATTGCAGGAATAGCTCCAAACACAGCCCTGGGCACAGCATCTGTCCCTGCTGCCACCGGTCAGTGGAGCTGGGGATTTACTCATGCAGAACAATTTGCAAGAATTAGGCACTGACTCTCACTGGCTTTGCTCTGCTCTTTTACACTCTGCACACATTTTAACTTGCTCTTTTACATTTGTTTCTTGTTTCTATACCTCGTTAGTCTCATATCAACCACAGTGCAGGAACAAACCTCTCCCTCAACTAAGCAACACCTGACATCAGAAAAGACAATCCCATCTACGTTGTCTCAGTGGCTTTCAGCCAAAACAGACATTTTCTCCATGTCCAACTCTAGCACCTTTCAGGAAAGTCCTACTCGCTGCCTTGCATCTGTTAGATAATTGACAAGAATCCTTAACACAGGTTCTGCTTTTGATCCCAGTGAGGAAAAGCACAGCCATGACAGCCTGGGGAATGTTGAGTCATTCCACTCAGGAACACCACTGTGGCACCACGGCAGTGTGCAGACAACCATCAGTGCAGTTTTTAGACTCTGAAAAGCCTAAGTCAAAATACATCGAAGCTACGGCACTTACCTTCTCCCCTTGCTCTCTAGAGACTTGTCTTTTGTCATTTGCATCACATTTGTTCCCCAGGATCATTTTTTCAACATCTGGAGAGGCATGCTGAGACAAACATAGACCAGAGACTTGGGCTTGGCTTTTGTAGATGAACATTGTCAGACAAACGAGGCACCCATTGAGTACCCAACACAAAGATGCCAGTCCTGAGAATCTTCCACAGATTTCCAGGCTCTCCCAACCCCTCATCCCAGCGTGTGACCTGCACCATGGCAGTTCTTGGATCAATTGTTGTGGCAGGAAACTGTCACATTAGGTGCCCTCAGAAGCACAGGGGCTACAGCCCTCACAACAAATTATTACCAGCCAAGGAATTCCAGAAGCCATTACTGATTTCCATCCTACTTACCTTCCAAGCACCCTGCAGCACATGATGAAATGTAATGCTTCTGAAGCAATTAAGCTTCAATTACTTTCAGAGGAAGAAATAACACCTTGAACAGTCAGTAATAAGTAAAGAGAGAAATTACCTCTTCAATATTCCTCACCCAGTTCCGAATATTTTCAAAAGACTTTTCATTGGTGATGTCATACACTAACATAATGCCCTAAAAGGTAAAGAAAGAGAAAGATTGTTTCAGCAGGAATTAAAGGTTTATCCACAGCAGAGAAGAGCAACTCAACAGTGGCTATTTTTAACAACTGGTTCCCAGTTAATGGCAGTGAGATAAGGTGTGCAGGACATGTATTAATAGAGCCAAACATGGACAAAGCTGTCTTTCCAAAGTCCTGTATCATCCCAGCACAGCTCCAGCACCCTGTGGAGCAGGAGCACAGCTGTGAGTACCCAGCCTGGCACACCACCACGCTGGGAGAGGGTCAGCTGTGAGCGTTCCCTGTCAGACCCAGCTGCCCTGACCCACCCAGTTGGGTTTATCAGGACCCCAGTCACGGAATCACCGATGTGCTCCTACCATGGCTCCCCTGTAGTAGGCGGTTGTGATGGTCCGGAATCGCTCCTGCCCGGCCGTGTCCCTGGAACAGACACAACGTGGGGCTCGCACAAACCACCGCCACATTAGCTCAAGTTAACACTACCAAAAGACTTAAACAAATTTGAGCCAGTCTTCAGAGCACTAGGACTACCTTTTGGGTTCCAAAATATCATAAACTACTGAACACTACAACTGGATACGCACTGCACACAGCCCCGGCTATCAGATGCCCACTGCAGCAGAGAAGCCTTACCAGATCTGCAGCTTGATTCTCTTGCCATCGAGCTCTATCGTTCTAATTTTAAAATCGATACCTGAAAGGAGAAACAATGACTTTACTCACGGGTCCTGCCGAAAGACCGAATCCAATGGCTTTCCCTTCAATGACGCTGCTCAGTTTCACGTCCTCAGCGCTCCCTCCCCGCTGCTCCCCAACACCGGCCGGCTCCCAGGGGCTGCGGGGCCGCACGGAGCAGCCCCTCAGGAACCCCGTGCGGAGTCCCGCGCCATGGCAGCGAACCCGCCCCTCCGGTCCCGCGGGCCGAGCCCGGAGCCGCCGCCAAACCCCCGGACGGGACGGGACGGGACGGGACGGGACGGGACGAGCCGCCGCGGGAGCCCCGGGCGGGCCGGTGTGCAGCGCAGCGAGGCGCGGCCCCGGCCGGCGCTCACCGATGGTGGAGATGAAGGTGGCGTTGAAGGCGTCCTCAGAGAAGCGGAACAGGGCACAGGTCTTGCCCACGCCCGAGTCGCCGATGAGCAGCAGCTTGAACAGGTAGTCGTAGGTCTTCGCCATGTTGGTGGGCACCGGCCCCCCTCGGCACACGATCATTGGCCGAGCCCGGCCGAGAGCGCACGGAGCCCGCACGCCATTGGCGGGTGGCCTTGACCCGGGCGCACGCGGCGCTGCCATTGGCTGTCGGCCCCACCGCCGGTGTTTCGTCACTTCCGGCTACGGACGGGCGAGGCCGGGCGGTGGCGCAGTGACGTCACGCTGGTAGCTGCCCGCACCGTGACGTCACGGCCCCGAGCAGCGCGGTACAAAAAGGCGCGAGGAGGCCTCGGTAACGTGAGAAATCGTTTAATATGAAACGGCAGGGACAGGAGCCCGCGGAGGCGGTGCCACCGCTCGGGCGCAGCTTCTACCGGGGTTTACATGAAAGGAGTAAAGAACCGTAAAGAACAGCCAGGCACGGGACACGCAGCGGCCCCGAGGCGGCGGGCGGGGCACCCCCGGCGGCTCTCGAGGGATGCCCGGAGCCTGTCGTGTGGCTGTGCTGGTCATAACTTAATTGGCTTTTCCAGGATACAGAGAGGGAAAGGAGAGAGGAGCGATGCAGGGACAGGGCTGGTTCCTGTCGGGTGCTGTCAGCTCTGCGCCTCTCATATACAGTTCAGTTCATTTAGTGTCTGGTCCAGTGTCTGGTGCAAGCCCAAGTTCTCCTCTTTGGCTTGAGCAAGTTTTTCTGGTAAGAAAGAAGAAAACCATGAGATTTAAATCATATTATTTTATAGCCATTACTCTTTAAACAAAACCTGGGGTGACTTACCCTCATATTTATGACACCTTTACAGCTGTATCATCAAAATGGGGCCAATTTTTTGTAATTGCTGTCCTTAAGGGAAGTTTTTGGACATGTCATGGAATGTGAAAGACCTGTGTTTTAATTTATAGGACACATCCTGCTGGGTTTTCCTTGGGCTGAGAGGTTTTTAACTAGGTTGGTGGAGCACAAGTAGACACTGAGTGCACTTAAAGCCTTTTGCTGACACCCACATTCCTGGAACACTAAAATTGAAGTGTTTGCCAGAGCCAGGTCCTGCCCCATCCTGACCATGTCTTGCCCAACCCCACGTGAGGAGCTGAACGTGTTTTCGGTGTCATCACCAGTGTATTTGAGGTGATTTCTACAGAAGTAAATCCTGAAAGATGAAAGGTAGAGGTATCACGTTTTATTGAGCTCAGTTCCCACAGAGGTGGAAGGGTTGCTTGTGGAAGTGGCACAGGAGTGACAGGGATTACAGGCAAGAAAAGCTTGAGAAACACAGTGAGTGGGAGCCCCCTGTGTCCCCACACCAGGGCAGGTCACAAAGAGGTCATATCGTTGAGGGCATGGTCGAGCTCCTCACTGATGGCTTTGTACTTCAGCTTCTGAGCGTAGAGCTCATCTGTCAGTCACGAGGGCAGCAGCAACAGGCCAGCAAGAAATGCAGGCAAGAGAAGAGGCCACAGGAGGAGAATGGAGACAGGCAAAAGGCAACAGCAGCCAAAGGAGTTGGGGAGGAAAACAAAAGAAGAAAACAGAGGCACAGTTGAGTATCAGAAAGAAATCAAAACACCCACAAAGCTGCCTGGTCAGGTTCACCTAGGTGAACTTTTTGTCTTTTTGTAATCCCAAATTATTTTCCAGTAAGCAGATTAAGCAGGGCAGGGATCTTGAGCCCTTGCATCCCTCTATTTGTAAATTGGCCAAAATCAGGTCATTGTCACCAACTTTATGAAAGAAAACCTTTTTCAGGAGAACATCCACCACACAGGGCGGGTGCCCAGTGGACACATCACACCCATCTACCAATAAGCCCAATGAGTGCTGCTGTTCTTTCCCAATAAAATGCACCACCCACTCCTAGAATTTGTTCTCTGATTTGAAGCTGAGCACTTTTAAAGAAACTTGAGTCATTCCATACCTTCCAGGTCATCAATAGACTTTTCCAGTTTGGCAACAGTTCTCTCTGCGAATTCCGCACGAGTTTCAGCCTAAGAAAAGTTGAAATAACGTCAGTGGATGCTCCTAGAAAGATTATGCCCAAATACAGTTTGGGGATGGCCAAACTTACTTCCTTCAGCTTGTCAGAGAGAATCTTGATTTCTTCTTCATATTTATCTTCTTTTTCCGAGTACTGTGAAAACAATAAACACTCTTTAAGGGAAGTTGTAGCAACGATAATAAATGTTTATGAAACTGTGACCTATTTATAAGCACTCTTCCTTTTACAATAGCTCCAAACACCATTTCCATGCTTTTCTCCTCTCCCTCAGACCTCCAGGCTTGTTTGGGCAGAACTGATGGAGTGGTGTCCACAAGCAGGCAGATAAAACCTCTCATTTGCTCTGTATTTCTGTATGATTTCTATGAATTCTATTTACAAGTTTTGGCTTTGCCCGCATCCTTTAGTTTACTGAAAGAACCAACCTTTTCAGACTGAGCTTCCAAAGATTTCAGGTTGTTTGTGACGTTCTTTAACTCCTCTTCAAGGTCACTACATTTCCTATAAGGGGAATATAGAACAATGAATTAGCAACGTTCCTGTTATGATCTGGAGGACTCTAAAAAATAGAATGGAGGAAATTAATTAAGCCTAAAAGAAGAAAACCAGGTATTACAGTGTACAAACAAACTTTCCTACAAGTACTAACTACATGCCTGCCTACCAGGAGATTTTTTAAATGAAATGTAATGTTGATCTTCACTGTATTCGAAGAAGTTACTCACACTTCAGACACCTCTGCACGCTCCTCAGCTCTTTCCAGTTCACCCTCCAAAATAACCAGTTTACGGGCAACCTGTAAAAAGACAAGAGCTGTGTCAGGCCAGTCTGTAGTTCACAGAATCGTAGCATGGCCTGGGTTGTGGGAGGGACCTCAAAAATTATCTAGTTCCATCCCCTGCCACGGGCTGGGACAACTTCCTTACAGATTTCAAAAAGCACTCAGAAGTAAGTACTCTGTTCCTGCTTCCTCTGGAATAAGGAAATTAGGTTAAAGCACACACCCACAGATGTAACAGCCCTCCCCACTTAGTTAGAATTTGCAGTATTTTTAGCATTAGGTACCTAAGATGCTGCAAATCACTATTAAAATTCCTCCTTGCTGGGAACATTCCAAGGTTGAAGCATCACCCAGTGCCAATTGAATAGAGGGACTAAACTGAAGAGTAATGTTATTGTTCATGGCTCTCCTGTAGGTTTCACCATTTCCTTCTCCCTTTTACCTCCTCATACTTGCGGTCAGCTTCTTCAGCAATGTGCTTGGCCTCCTTCAACTGCATTTCCTGAATTTCCATTTTCTCTTCATCTTTCATTGCTCTGTTCTCAATAACCTTCATTCCTCTGCAGAAGTCAAAGCATGTTTAATGTAGAAGCATTTTGGCACTTGTATCTCAACTTCAGAAAGTGGAATTTGGTATTTGTAACCCAAAACTGGCCCATTATGACCATCGTGTTCATCAAGGTTAACACAATTACCCAATCAAGCTTGTAAAAAAGTTTCAAGTCTCTGACTTGCAGCCTACATTAGCACATGCAGACACTAAATTACACAGGAATATTTTATTAATATATACCCATTTTTTTACCACCAGAAAATAAAAAAGGAACATACCTCTCGCTCTCATCTGCTGCCTTCTCAGCCTCCTCCAGTTTCTGCAGGGCTGTGGCCAGTCGTTCCTGGGCACGATCCAACTCCTCTTCCACGAGCTGGATGCGTCTGTTCAGAGCTGCCACCTCACCTTCAGCCTGTGTGAAATAACGGGGGTTACACCGGCCACTTACTGCTGCCAAATGCTCCCAGCAAATCGATTTCCTTAAAACTGCAACAGCATCTCCCAGGGACGTGCAGGGGAGCTCAGGGGCCCTTCTGCCTCTCCTTTTTTGTTTGCTTAAACTGTGGCATCTCAGGAATGTCAAGGTATGGAGTGTGTGCTTGTCCTTTCTTTTTTTTTAATGGCACTTATCATTCCTGCCACACAAAAAGAAACTCCACAGGACTGCGGATTGGGGTATTTTTGGAGCACTTCACAGGGCTGCATCTATCCCAACTTAAAAAAATGAACTGTTTCCACGATGGCTTAGTTCCAAAACCTTCACTGCTGATTTCTCTGCCCTTGGTTTCAGTGACACCCTGTCACAGCTCACAGTTCCTCATCCCTGCTGGCTCCTGTGCCTGTAAATGCTGTAGTGGCCTCAGCATGGCAGAGTCAAGCTTTTTTGGAATAAAATGAGATACAGTCTTAAAATAAGTTAACTTTGCTTCCTGCAGTACTTAAGGGATTAGGAAGGATGCATTTCCTAATAATAAGATCTGTTTGTGTATTATTGAATAAACTGCAGAGTAATTGGAACATCATTAATGTATAAAAAATAGACTAGTTAATAAATGGAAGAGATTGCTGGGAGAAACGCTCAATACAGACAATATGGACAAACTGGTGTCCATAAATATGTGTTTATTAAGACATGGCTCCTTTGATTGCTTGTTTTTTAAGGAAAATAAAGCCCTGCTTTAATAACTGCCAAGCTTGTGCACTTTATTGTCCCCAAATCTGAGAAGGATTGCCATATAAAAGATTAACTTTTCTTTTTTCCAAACACTTTTATGGGATATAGACCCTGGAGGGGCGACTGTTTTATGCTTTATGTTAAAACACTTTGGAAAAAAAAAAGTGTCTTGCTGCAGCTTAGCAAATTTGGTCACTGACCACTCCTAAGGAAGTGGTTTCCATTCACTTCTGAGCCATCTTGGAAAGGAGTTCAGTGGCTGATCCAAATGGAAGCTGACCCAGGATTCCTCTAGTCATAAATTATCCAACATTTCATCTGTTTTTACCCAGTGCGGTGTTTAACTTCCCCATTTATACACAAGGCATCGATCATGTACAGAACTGGCATATGTTTTGTGGCAGCAACTCCTTCCCCTAGACAGGGTACTTTTAAGTCAAATTTTAATTCAGAAAGATTCCAAAGCTATGGAGACGGGGCCACTGGGAATCTGGGGTGAGCCTGGCTCCACCTCTCCCAGCAGCAGCCCGCAGTCCTTATACGGTAAAACTAACTCGCTGACATGTGATAAAATAGCAGGAAGATGCCGGGAAGGCTGATCGCACACAAATCTAAGTGAAACCAGCTGTCCAACCCCGGGAGAGCCGCACGCTAGCGGAGAATTCGCATTTCTCTGTGAAAACCAGGACGGAAAGTTATTTTTCAGCAGTTCGGACATTTCCCAGCTGTGCTGAAGCCAGCGGTGCGGCGCCGAGAGGCGGGAACTCCCCGCTCCGTGTCATGCAGAGCTTTTCCCTAATTAAACAGCCATTTCCTACTAAACTCTCAACCGCTCCCCAGTGCCCATCGGTGCTCGAAAGCCTTTTCCGCAGGAATGGGCCCCAAAGCGCGATAAGCGGCGGGCGCCGGGGCCGAGCAGCCGCCGCGCCCGGTTCCCCCGCGGGACGGGACGGGCCGGGATGGTGCGGGCGCGGCGCTGCGGCAGCGCCGGCGGCTCCCGCGGGCGGTGAGTGCGGAGTGGAGCGGAGCAGCGCGGGGACAGCCGAGGGATGGAGGCAGCCGGCGGCCGGGGAAGAGCCGGGCGCGCCCAGGCGAGAGAGAGCCAGAGACAGGAAGGAAGGAGCAGCCCGGGAGAGAGCGACCGAGAGAGGCGAGCAGGCAGCCCGGGCGGTCTCACTTTCTCCCGCAGGTCCCGTTCCAGGTCCAGCTCCCGCTGGAGGACCTGGGCGCGATCCTCCGCCTCATCCGCCTGTTGCTGCAGGCACTGGATCTTCCTCTTGACGGCTTCCAGGGAGCTCGGCGCGGCCATGGGCGCGGCGCGGACGGCGGGCTGGGCGCGGAGGTGCTGCACGTGGCGGGCCCGCGCCTTTCAATGGCCCGGTGACGTCACGCGGCTGGAGGTGGAGGTGGTGACGTAGCGCGGAGGAGCCGGCGCGGGCACGGCCGGGATGGTCGCGCCCGGGGCCGCCCCGCTCGTCCCCGCTGCAGCCCGGGGCCGCCCCGCTCGTCCCCGCTGCAGCCTGGGGCATACAGCCCCTCCCCAGCCGCGCTCCCCGAGCCCCCGGCCCCACAAAGGGGAGCTGTGCACGCTGCTGCCCGGCCCTGCCCGCGCCTCGTCGCGGGGTGTGGCGGGGAGCCTGGGCTGGCCTTTAACCCTGCCGCGGGACTGAAGGCAAAGGGCATCCTTATGCCACGGCATAGTTCTGCTGCCGTCCTATTTTCCATCAAAAGTCACCATTTTGTTTACTTCTGTTTAAGGAGATTTCTCCTTTCCTAAAGAATTCCCATCCGTTTGGGGATGTCCCCCACCAGGTCCCCTCCGGGTACCCATCGAGCCTCGGGTGGTGCCGGCTCCCGGGGACAGCTGTGTGTGCCATGGTCTCGGTGCAGAATAGCCCTGCTGCCTTTAGCAGAGGGCAGAGGAGGTTAAAACCCTGCACCGTAACCCCGCCTTTCTATCCTCTGGCAAAAATGTGTATAACCAGTGAAGTGCATACAAAATACACAGAGCAGAGTTACAGGCAATGTTAGCCGTGGATACGTACATCAGTGGCCTTCTTCTCAGCCTGCTCCAGTTTTTCCTGGGCATCTTTGAGAGCCTCTGAGTACTTATCCAGCTCATCTTCAGTTCCTTTCAACTTCTTCTGCAGAGCTACCAGCTCATCCTCTACCTTTCAAGAGAAAAAAAACCCAAAAAACCCAAAGTGAGCATACTGAAGTGAGCATAACTGTAGTATCAGTTGCAGTTGAATATGATAAAACCACTCTTTACTATTAGTTTTAACCCAATATAGCATACAAAGCCACAAATGATCAAAGTTCTGCTGGTGACAGTATGAGAATGACTGGTGGCAGTTGCCAGGGAAGGATCATTAAAAACATGTCATCCTTGAACAACATTGCCTACCACCACACACACAGGATCTGGTTTAATATAAAACTTAGTATAAGCCCTTTTTGTCACCTCACTTTTTTTTTTTTTGGGACACCTCGCAGCAGTTTGCAGCATAATTATAGATGTTTTAAAATTGTGTCCTTTCAGTGTTTGTTCAAACACTATTACCTGGTGATTTTTCGGGAAACTATTCAATTCCTGTACAGCTGAAAAAAAATTACTCGTCCTTCCTTAATGATCTTTGTGTGTGGTTCAGGACACTTCAATCCAAATGAGATACTCTGGATATGGGAGGGAAAAGGGCTGGCCTTGCTATGGGTGGGACTCAGTGACCTCGGGAGGTCCCTTCCAGCCTGGATTATTCTCTAACTGTGGCTCAACGCCATATGCTTCGTTATACCATGAGGCTCAGACTCCTCCATACCATATAAATCCATATTGTTCACTAGAACGGTGCTATTTATAACCTGCCGGGAGACTGTTTAGTGACAAACTGTCTCATGCTCCCTGAAGAATTCACGTTATCAAAGGCTTGCTGCTGATAAGGGTGGGCCTGCAAACCCATCTGCTTCATCCTTTCATTTGCAACACAAAACAGCTCAGTCTCTTGAGACACCGATTTACCCATATAGCTCCACCTTCACAGAAATTTACTCTATCAAAATAGTTTGTGTTTTGGTGTACTTCCTTCATTTTAGTTTCAGTGATAGTTTTAAAGACATTTTTGGTGGTGTGCTATTCTGGAATGTTGGTATATTGCAGAGAGTAACCACATAAGTGTGAGAGAGCTGGAAACCTTGCTTGGATGTTGTAACAGAGGGACAGGGAGCAGCACGAAGCAGATGCTGGCTTTGTGTGTGAATATTAAAGTAACTATTTGAGTACTTGTGCCCACATTAAAAAAGAAGCTGAAATTTTTGAGACAATTCAGAAAAGAGGAGTAAGATCAAAGATTCATTTTTCTAAAGAAGAAGAAGTATTAGGCCAGATGAATGCTTGTAACATATTAGAGCAGTGTGGAAGATGTAGAAGCAGCCAAATTTAGAGAACATAAAAGGGAAAGATGTGGTACTTTTACAAGAAGTGTTGTAAAAACTTGAATGTAGTCAGCTAACATTTCAAGATCATTCTGGAAATACTAAAGCTCAAATAGGAGACAGACACACAGAATAAAGACATTGAAAAGCAAAAGAGTATGACAATGTTATCATTAGAATTTTGTTAAAAGAACAGCATTCAAATTAAGATATTCTCCATCATTCTTGACCAAAAAAATAAGAGAACATATCTCCTGTTGAGTCTCAGCTGGCACCTCTAAGGGGCACTCTCTGCACCAAGAACTTGAAGTGAACTTTATTAATTCACTTCAAGGAGAGGCTTAATTAATGTTTAGACACAGTCGACTCTATTAGCACTAGTCCTACAGGTGTCAGGGTTTACAGCTTTGATTTTAAATATGTAAAGGTCTTTTGCATGGAATCAAAGCATGAGAAAATTAGGACAATTATGTAAGATTCAAGGAAACTTAGACAAAGTACTGTTAATAATCTGTGGATGATGTTAATTTTGGAAAGACCGAGATGGCTGAGAAGTTACAGCCTAGTCCTGGCTGTGCAAGCATAACAAAAAGGCAAAAAACTTCAAAAGAAGATTAACAGAAAACTGACTTCAAATTATTTTGCTTTCTGAATCAGAACATTGCCACACGGTATTTTGTTACACTTATTTCTACAGCACACACACAGCCAGTGATTTTATTTCCACTTACCTGCTTGCATTTGTCCTCAGCTGCCTTCTTATCTGTCTCAGCCTGCTCTGCTCTGTCAATGGCATTCTCCTTGTCTAACTTCAACATCTGCATCTTTTTCTTGATAGCTTCCATTTTTGCTCAAGGACAGGCTGGATCTGTCACGCAACTAAAAGAATCTGATGAGTAAAATTTTAGATTTTTAACAGCTTGGACAGAGAAAGAAGTTGTACCCAGGCAAGTCACAGGGAAAATGAGCTACAAGTGGTTTTAGAGGGCTTTAAACCCAGAGCCCCCTGGACAAAACCCAGATCTATTGGCCTCTTCTCCGGTGTTCTATCCACAGCCTTTCTAAGGAATGAGCTGGAACAGATTCACTAGAGGAATCTTCAGCACTCCATCTCCTTATTTGGGTCCTGTTTTCTTAAAGAGAAAACTGTTTCCATTTTTAAGCTTCTGACAGAAGCAAAAGTGTTGACATATGAACACATGCTTGAAGAAAAGCTGATTAGCTCCCCTTTGTGTGTGCAGAGCAATTAACCAACCCAGCGAGTCTTAGGGATGGCCTGCTTTCCTGGAATAATGGCATGAGGCTAATGAAGGGAAGGATATCTTTAGGTTACTCCAAAATAAATCCATACATAAAAGAATTTTTTTTTTTAAATTTATGCTTAAGAGGTAGCTAAATTTAAGTTATAAAAAGATGCAGGATATGAGACAGCAGAGGTTTTTGCTGTAAAAATAAGCACTGGTGTTAAGGAACTAGCTATAATGTGTGATAGTACAATGCATAACAGAGCTCAAATTTAGATGTCAAGTTCAGGCCCAAGGCAAACTCAGTGAGTTTGAGTGCCTGTCCTTGAAATTTCCCTCACTAAATACTTGGGGAACTGAACAACACCTGAAGTTGCAGTCTGATGAGCACCGTAAATTATTCCTTCTGCTGTATGAAGGAGTCACCTTCACTCTGTCAGGGAAGAGCAGGCTCTGGGGAGAACAGGAGTAGCTCCATTGACAGAGGACACCAAGCAGAGCGTCCAACAGCCCCAGAACGAGCTCTGCTTCCTTTTGCAGCTCTATTAAACAAATCCATTCCACCTCTTCACGTACTCTTGCTGAGCCTCACAGCCCAACACAGCCTCGTCCTGACTGCTCTGAGGTTTTGATGTACTGATGGGTGGCACTTTCCAGGGCAGCCTGGCAGCACTTTATGACTTTACTACCCTGGCACCTGCATAGAGCCATGGAATACACTGAGATGGGTCCCACAGGGATCATCAAGTCCAGCTCCTGTCTCTGGACAGATACCCCCAACAATCCCATCCCGTGCCTGAGAGTGTTGCCCAAATGCTCCTGGAGCTCTGGCAGCCTTGGGACTGTGACCATTCCCTGGGGAATATGTCCAGTGCCCAACCACACCCTGGGGGAAGAGCCTTTTCCTGATATCCAGCCTTCACATTCCACCAGTTCTTTCCCTAGTCCAGGTCCCGTTGACCACAGGATGTCCCTTCCCTCCTCAGTTCTTCCATGCTCTCTTCTCTGCAGCCCTGTGCTCCCTCCCATGTCACTCACAGCCTCAATTCCCTACACAATCCCTCGGTCCCTCTGTCACAAGTGCTTACAGCATCCCCAGCCACGAGGGCACCAGGACACTTGGCACAACTTCCCCATGCTCTGGGGCTCACCTGGCACAGCACAGAAAGTTATTTGAGAGAGACTTTTAAGGAAAAATCAGCCCTTAATTGAGGTAAGCATGATGACAGAGCAGACATGAAGCCAACACCAGCACAATGCCTGTGGCTGGGATAGGGTTAATTTCCTTCCCAGTGCCTGGTACAGGGCTGTGTTTTGGATTTGTTCTGAAGACAGGGTTGAGAATATAGTGACGTTTTTTGAAATTGCTGAGCTTGCAGATAGCAAAGGCCTTTTCCTGCCACTTACAGGACCAGGCTGGGGAGGGGGCACAGCCAGGATATTCCAGACCATCTGACATCCCACTCAGGATATAAATGGGGAGAAGGAGGAGCAAATGGGGGACTTTGGAGCGATAACATTTGTCTTCCCATGTCACCATTCCATGGGATGGAGCCCTGTTGTCCTGGAGGTGCACAACACCCACCCACAGGAATTAATTCCCTGTTTCCCTTCGCTTGTGAGCAGTTTTTGTTTTTCCTATTAACCTTTCTTTCAACCCACGAGTTCTCCAGCTTTTACCCTTCTGATTCTCTCTGATCCCGCTTGTAGGGAGGGGCTACGTGGTGCTTGGCAGCCTGCTGGGGGTTAAAACACGACAACGATTTACAGTTGCTTAAATCAAAACGAATTAATTTTACGAAAACCGCCCGACGCGTAACCTGCGCCGCCCGCCCCAAGATGGCTGCCGCGAGCCCTCAGGGGCTGTGCTGAGGCGGCGCCAAGATGGCGGCGCCCGCGGACTGCGGCTCCCGGCGGGCTGTGGGCAGCGGCCCGCCCGGCCCGGCCCCGCCCGCCTCGCCCAGCCTGCGAACGGCAGCGGAGTCTCCCTGAAGCAGCCGCTTGTGTCTGCTTTTTTTGTGTGTGTGTTTTACCCTTTCCCCCCTCCCCTTCTTCTTCTTTTTTGTTTGTTTATTGTTTTAAGATTAAAAAAACCCCGGATTTTTTAACAGCTCTAGGTTCAGTGTTTGCTTGGAAACTAGTCCTGCTCTTGGTCTGCGCCTGTATCCCTCTGAACACCTCACATAATTAAATGTGCTTTTTCAGGGTACTTTTGCGGCAAGGTGGCCTCTGGGCTTTTTTTTTTTTTTTTCCCAGTCCAATTCCAATGACTTTTAAGCTATTCTGTGATTTGAACAGTGGGAGGTAAAGTCACACAGGACCTCAGCCTGGAGTGGGTTTAAGGTGTAGGGGGCAGGCATTGTTGTCAGTGTTTCCAGACCCTGAGAAATGTCATTACAGCCCAATAAATCACGTTAATCACAATCACATTAATCACATTAATCATTTCTCCTCACCCTCCGGCCCTGGAAGTTTGCTGGTGGAGAGCAGCAGGTTCTTCAGGGCTTTGGGGGTGAAGACCCAAGGAGCCGAGTGAGGGTCAGTGCTGGTGACCACAGGGTGACACAGGACACACGGGGTCACGGCAGCCACAACCGTGCTGCGGTTGCCTCTTCAGCACGGCCCTGGTGATCCCCCCACCAGATTTCTTTGGGATAAGACACACCTTTAATAACTTTCCTCAGCTCACGTCGCTCCTGCCTGTTCAAAGCAGCTGGCTGTGTTGTATGGCTCCTTCAGGGCTTCCTTCCCTCAATCGTGCTGCCACTGCCATCCTGCCTTCAGACCTGTTTCACTTCGTGGTCCTGCATGCCGCGTGGTTGGATGTGCCACAGGCTCTCTGGCTCAGAGGAGCAAGTTTTGGGGTGTTTGAAGACACAAGGGGAGGCAATGGAGTGGGAAGGACTGTGTTAGTCCTGTTTGACCCAGCACATGTAAGAACTCATGGAATGGAGGCTGATGCAAGGCTGTGTGTGCTGCTCCTTGGCACAACAGCTGCTTATACCCTTAGGTGTGCATTTTGAGCTGTTCCTGTGGCTGCGCTCACTGCCTCTTCATAATTTCTATGATTGAGAGAAGCATAAGTGGTTTTCCAGTCAGCTCACCAGCCCCCTTCCTGCCACAGGCTCGGGCAGGCTTGGAATCAGGGCTGGGGAAGCAAACACCGAACAAGATTCTTTTTCCTTTCCATTTCAACTGCAGGAAGATAATTTTTCTAATCAACTCTGTTGCATGAGTCAGATCCACATTTAGAAAGGAACATCAAGAAACATGTCACCCTCTGTAGCTCTTCAACCAGGTACATGCCCTTTTTCCCTTTTCTGCTTCACGAACTGGAGAGAAACACCTGAAGAATTCAGTGATGATAATCCGTCAGTCCCACAGCCTCTGGTTTTCATTAGCTTGGGAAACAGTGAGCAACCAAGAAAGAAAGAAAAGCACTCTAAACCTTTTTTTTTTTTTCTTTTTTTTTTTTTCAGGCAGGCAGGAAGGTGCTTTACAGACTGTAAGAGTTCCTTTGTTTTTCCTTTTCTTTCTGAGGGATTGTTTGGGCTGAGCAAAGCTTGGCAAGGTTGGTGTGTAAATACGAGAGGATACCAAAAGGAAATGAAGTTGGATTGTTGGAGAGTGTGCTCATTGCTTTGGCAGCAGGCTGCATGGGAAGCTTGTCACAGCAGGCATCTGAACCGACTGGGGGTGGTCAGACCTGTGGCCTGAAATCTGGCAGGTCTCAACATTTTCTCTACTGTCAATCTCTACTCCTTTTTTTGTGGCCCACCAGTTAGCTGAGACCCACAACATGGCCCATTGCACTAGCTGGGAAAAGCAGACACTTTCTATCCCCCAGTTTCTCCTGCAGTTCCTTCTCTGCTTCAAACTTTGGTCATAAAAGATCTCCTTCCTCTCTTGCACACTGATTGAGCTCCAACTCCTCATATACAAAGGTGCATGTGTCAAGGCTAGAAGCAATTCAAAGCAGAAGAAAGAAGCTGTTAATAATCCTTTACCTTTAAAATGAAATTCCTTCATTTTACTAACATAAGTATCTCCTAACAATCCACTCTCTTGTAAATTTTCTGTCGTAGAAATGATATAATATGGTGTATCAGTAGAAAAGTTGGCACTAGACTGAACATCAAACTTGTCTCTTCCTGACATTTCCTTTAAAATGACAAGATCTGTAAATCCTCACATCTTAGTGAATTTTTTGTGGGCTCTCCCTGCAGGGTGCTCTCCCTCTACCCTTCTCAGTGTGTGTGCTACTACCAATCTGAAAATACCCTCTCTCTGATAACATTCTCATTAAGTATCCATTTACTGACCACTGATGAACACACTGGGCTGAGTGTGATGAAAATTGTAGATCTGCTTTTCCTGTGCCTAGATTCAAGGGAAATCTACCTCTTTTCTTTAATAATCCTGGTTACCTGCATTTCCCAGCAGGATCTTTGAACGCCTGAGATAATGAATTTTACACTGTTTTGAATAGGATGGCAGAATTCACTCGATACCTGCTTGGGAAGCCTGTCTCTCTGCCAGCATTGGGTGCAGCCAAAGAAAGCAAATGCCACCCTGAATGCATGCTAAGATTTCTGACATATACAGAATAGAGAGGATCTTAGAAAAGAAGGAATCAGCAGCCTCTACCGGAAGATTTTGGCTGCTCTTCTTTTCTCTGAACTAGTTTTCATCGGTGAGACCTTTCAGCTGTAGAGGCAGGATTTACATTTAAAGCAAAGGACTATCCCTGTAGGCCATCTCCTCCTTATTTTTTACCGTTCCAGCCCATTGCTGAGCCACAGCCGATGCTTCAAGCTCTCCCTTGCCGTTAGATGGCAATGCAGATCCACAGATTTCTCACTCTTCCTTGAGCCTCTGGAAAATGATGGTGCTGCAGCTGGAATGGCTCATGGAGCCTCAAATCTTCTATTTCCGCCCATCTCACTTTTGAAGACTGAGGCGCCTGAATTTGTTTCTCCTGAAAGAAATGGAGCTGGCTGCCTGGGATGGCAGCTCCTCTGAGTCCTCAGTGGCACAAGCATTTGCTGTCTCTCCATCCAGGCCCCGCTTTGAGCGCAGAGGTTTGTTTTTTTTGCTCTTCCATCAGTTAACTCATTTGTCTATTATTTTGCTGTTTCCACCACCATTTTGGTGTCTTGCTTATTTCTCAGCTTTTAGCAAACCCTCTCAAGCGAGTGAGTCATGGGCTGCCTCAGGCCAAACCCCAAAGATACGGACTTCTTCTAAGGGTCATGAATCTCCCATCTGGGAAGTTATAAAGAACCGCAGTGAGAAATAGCTACCACCACAAAATGCTTTCCTCCATATCAATTTTTCAGCTTTTCCATTGTCTGCACTTGACTGGTTCATTTAACATGTGCATTACCACTTTTTTTTTCTTTCACATACCCTTTTCCACCAGAAAATGTCATCAACTCACATCCAACTTTTGCTCAGAAAACTTGCAGGTTCATTTGTGTTCCAAAACCAGGCAGGTTTGCTCCTTCAAAATTAATATAAGCAACTTCTTTTTCCCTGGAGCCTGTTTGAAGTTCAATTCCATGCCAAACAGTCCACCAACTCCTAGTAGTGAAGTATTTATGCTGGGCAACTGGCCAGAGCAGTTGTGGGGCCTTTTGGAATCTGATTTGGATACTTGCAGCAGGATCTGCTTTACTTGGTGGCTTCAGCTGTGTTAGTGGCAGAAGTCCTCATTTGTAGCAGAAAGAACGACAGTACCATCTTTTAAAAAAAATCTATTATACTGGTGGAGCAGATGGAGAACTCCTGATTGTGGCTTAGAACAGGGCAGGAAGATGTTGACACTTTTCCCCATGCCAGGCAAGGATGGGAGGTTGGGGCTCCACTTGACACTCATAGCTCCCATATACATTAAAGTAAGCACCTTCCAGCTTTTCTGGATTTAAAATGTCTAAACAAGGAGGATTTTGTCTTAATCCCCAGGAGAAGTGCTCCTCTATCACAGAAAGGCTTTTTTTTCCCTGGTGCACAAGAAGTTAATAGTGTTCCTAAGCCCTCTTGCAGATGTGAGCAGTGTGCTGCAGATAAGTTGTATCAGGAAAAAGCGTTATCACTTGGGCTTACGTATTTTGTGCTTATCCGTTGGACTCTTAAAAAGCTGTTGCATTTAATTACTCATTTCTCAAAGCATCTACTAATCATTTATTAGCTCTTTGTTCATTTGCTGTAGATGTAACTTGACATATAAAGTGAGCCCAGTCATTTCATAACCAAGCACATCTCAGGAGGAGTAAAGCACTGAGTGATGGGAAAGGCTTTACTCATCTTGGCACGTGGTGGTACAGCTCTAGCTGGGGCCTCTGGTACTCCAGAAATATAAATACCAGTGCTTTAAGGTGCCCCATCACCTGAGATATCTGAGGCACTGATGAATTGGGTGACAGCTGCATATTGGACTGAATATTTATAACCTTGTTTTATCACCGTTGAGCCTGCACAGCCGTTCATTCTATCAACAAACCTTTCCCAGTCTCCAGCTCCCCAGCACCCAGTGTGGGTGTCAGAGTTCACAGTGCTGCAGCCTTCCGTCTGCACCTTTGGTTAATGGAGCAGGAGGAGAGTGTTTGGGTTGAGAATGTGCCCACCAGCTGAATGGAGTGTTTTTGGGAGTCTGTCAAAAGGCCCTTCTTTAGTACCCAGTGTTGTAGAACAGGAGGTGTAAAGTGTGGTCAACCTGACCAGGGTGGTCACCCCTCATGCTTCATCCATTGCTCTCTCTCTCTGCTCCCAAACACAAAGTCACCCCACAGAGACATCAGAGGAAGATCCTTAGAGTTCAGCACTACTGACCACAAGTCCTGGGAACAGAGGGCTTCAGGGAACAACAACAGCACTGGCTGAGTGATTTTCTCAAAGACTTACAGGTTCTGCCAAGGGAATCAGGATCAGTTTTCTCCCAGATGTTTCAGTTTCCCTATGATTGCTACCAGAAAATAAAGAAACCTCTATTTCCATATTGAAACCTTTATTTCCTTATAAAAACCTTTATTTTCTTATTGGGCAGCATCCCACTTCTCTGTTGCCCTTTTCAAGGAGAGCGGCACAGCAAACAGCAGAACAGCTCCTGTCAAACAACCAATCCCACCAAAACCCCACCTGCCTAAGAAATGAATGTCTCTGTTCTGTCATTATAAGAAGAAGTTATAAGGCCCAAGATCATCTCAACCATCTTGAGACACCTTAACAAAGCACCTAATTTAGGCAGGTGTTTCTCTTTTGCTCTAGTCAATGGAATAAGGAAGCTCTGAGAACAGGAGACATTTTATAAATGCTGTTGCTTTATTTCTTCTGTCCGTTAAAAAAAGTCACAGCCCACCTGGGTTTTAAATTGCTTTTCAGGCTTTCCTAATGAATGTCTCTGAATATTTGCATGTCTTCTGTTTGCCCTCAATATGGGAAAAAGCTTAAGTCAACAAGTTTTTATTTGATTTGTAAATAATGCCAGAGTGACACTTCATTATGGATTCGCAGAACTCCGACTCCATGTCTTATCCTCCAGATATGACATGCCAGAGACATCACCAGAGACAGGCTGCCAGGTGCAGGGTATGGGAGAGAAATTAAAATAATTTTGAGGAAAGACCATCTAGAACTTTACCCTGTACCTCTGTTTAGCCCACAAACCGTCAGGAGCCGGTGAAATAATTGCTTTGGACAGATAATAAAACATCCTCAAGCAAAACTAAGGTATTTAATATACTGCTCAAGTCAAATTCCCTTATTTCTGCTGTCCTCTTGCTTTTAATAGTGGTTTAATGAAAAATCCAGAATTAATTGAAACTGGCATTAGACATTCACATGTTCCAGTGAGGATTTCATTGCTTCAATATTTCATAAGCTGACTTCACTGCTATGCTTCTCCTTATTCTGCTTTCCTAGGCTAGGGTATCATCCCTTCTCATAAAAGGAAGGGTCCCAATGTGGGCAGATGGGGGTACATGAGGAAAATTTGCAACCGCATCATAGGCAAAGAAGTAAAAATAATAGCTGCTTTCTTCCTGCCACCATCCCTCCTTTCTCTGTAATGATTTGCATCTGAGCCTTGATGGGAAAGAGCTGTCCTAAAAATAAACAGGATCTGTCTGAAAGGTGTCTGAGGGAGGTATTTGGCAACTGTCAGGCTGTCACGTATGCTAGAAGGATGGAGCTGATGGACTCGCTGACACCAGACAGGCTCTGCTGAAATGAGAATGCCTTATGCTCCCCCTGGCACTCACTGGGCAAGTTCTGTTGGCCAGAGCCATCAGAGCACGGTGTGTCTGGAGCCTGTTCCAGGTCTGGCTGCTGTCAATGAGAGTCTGCCCTTGGATTGCTCTGGGAATTGGATCAGACCCTTGCTTTACCCCTGGGACTCTGGCTTTACACCAGGGATGAAGTCTGGCTCCCTAAAAGTGAATGTCACCCCAATGGAGAAGGAATCACCAGGCCCTGGGCTTGAGGGTTTCTGCAGGTCTCTGAAAATGAGATCCCCTGCTGAGGTAGCTGGATATGGGGACCAGAGCCTGACCTTTTGCCTTTCCTTGGTTATAACAGCTTTATCCCTCAGTTTCTCCATCTCTAATAGGGGTAGTGTTGTTCTGTCTTCAAGGTTATTGGCATATTTGTAGATCCAGGCATCCTTAAATGATCCCAAACCATGACTGTGCTAAATGCAGTTCCTGTTTCCTTTAAGGTGCTTAATGAACATGTGTTACACCATATGGCAGTCATGAGGTGAGTAAACAGAAACACGAAGGCATGACATGACTCATCTCAAGCCTTTACAGCAGCTCAGTGGCAGAACAAGGACCCAAGAATCCCAGACCCCACCAAAACAATCATACCTTTGGAGTGACCCAAGCTGAAAAGAAAATGTTGCAAGTGGAAACTTCAGTTCTTCTCAATTGCACAGGGGAATCTCCACTGCCTGTGGTGTAAGTGAAGATATTTGCTGCTGTTCTTGGCAGAGATATAATGTGCTGGGGAGGGAAAAAGGAGGTGAGGAAGAAAGGTGGAAACCTCCTTGTTACCCCATGGGAGAGTGGACACTTCTCTTGTTCTCACTGGGAGCCGACTGCTGCCTTATGTGAAAATCAGACTGTTTTGTTATCTGCTGGGCAAGAGCAGCTCCTTTTTAGTGAAGAGCAGACCCTGAACTCAACTGCTTTGCAGTACTTTGGTCTGAAAATACTGGTCTATGTTGAGAAGAGTGGATGAGGGAATTAATGCCTGTAATATGGGCTGCAGAAAAGTTACCTACAAGATAAGAGGGTGACTTGATCTTTTTGAGAAAAAGAGCAAAACCGGATTCCTTATCTTCTTGGTGTTTGCTCTGAAGTATCATCTTGTGACTGCCAGAGTCTGCTTTGCAGGATCAGTCTATTACAGCCTGTGGCTGACATCAGCTCCTTCCTTTCAGAGGTGGCATTGTGTTTCCCAAAGCATGGCTGGTTGGCACTCCAAGGCCCCTGTGCCACCTGTTTGCCTGCTGTGCCTGCAACCCTGCGGTGCTGATCCCACTCATGCCTTGTGCAGGATATCAGCCCTGCAATTAGACAGCGATCTGGAAGGAAGAGGAAATCAGGAGGATGAACCATCGAGGAGCACGTGTGTGAGTCAATTGTCAGATAAACCGAGGATATGATGAGGAGTGAATGAGTCCTACCCCTTCTGGAGGGTCCCAGATTGTTTGTGAACAGTAACTGTGCAGATCACCTGGGGGAATCTGCACTGCAGTGACGAGAGGTGTTCACACAGCCAGGCTCTATCTCTTCACGGTGCTGTGGCTCTCCTTTGTGAGGAATTTGTCACTATGCAGCTGTACTTTTCTTCATTAAAGTGGCCATGTTAAATAGCTGAGAGGTTGCTAAATGCCTACTCTGCTAACTGATCATCTCCCCAGCTGGCAGCTTTTTAGAGCAGGAGACAGGAGGTTGCTAAACCCATTCATTTCTCACATGCACCCACGTTCCTAATGTCTGTGGAGATCCGGCTTTAAAAGTCCTCTGCAAGCCATTGGAACGAAGAGCACTTCGTGAAGACATTGTAATTATTATGGGATTTAGGGGTGTGTGGAAATGATTCATGGAGATGTTTCCCAGCCAACAGGCTCATGGAACCAGGTGAGCTCTTCCCTGGAATGTGAAGCATGCAGCGTGGCAACTGGGAGAAACAGGTTTGGCAGGACGTTTTTTAAGCCGTTTGCAGCAGACAGGCTCTTCAGAGCCACATCCCTGCTTTGCTGATCTCCCAGCTGGATGCTCCGCTCTGCCACACTGGCCCTGCTGAGCTGGAGAGGATGGACACGCTGCGCAGGAGCCTTTCTCGATGGAAGAGGTACCACATTAAGGTGCACCTGGCTGATGAGGACCTGATGATGCCCCTGACAGTCAGGCCCAGGGACACGGTGATGGACCTACGGGCTCTCTTGGTACGGGAGGGCATCACTTCCTGGAAGAAGACATTTTATTACAACTCCAGGCAGCTCGAGGAGCACGAGACTCTCAAAGAAGCCAATATCCAGAATGGTTCTGTCCTCCTCCTTGTCAGCAATAAAAGGTAAGCAAAGAGCTCATCTGCCGTGGGGGCGGTGCAAAGGAAGGGAAATGCTCGGTGTGTCTCAGCACCTTGGGACACTTTCTTGTTGGGGTTTGCAGAATGCAGACCAGGATCTCAAATCCTGCCATTTCCAGCGGGATTGATACTCCAGGCTCTTCGTATCCAGACATGCTGTGCTGTGAAATAAGCCATTCAGAGGAGGAAATCTGTTTGCTGCTGCCTGTCCCGTCTCTGGTCAGGTCTCGTTTTCCTGGATATGTGGCCAAGCATAGAGGGAGAGATATGACAAGAAAAAGAGCAGGGCATATTGTGGGACATGGGAGAATGTTCTGGGAACCTCTCACTTGTCCTTTTCTGTTGTGCCTGTGCCTTCTCGCTTCTTTGTAGCAAAAAAAAAAAAAATTTCTGCAAATATTTGTGGTGGCACAGTCCTGCTGTGACAGGAGAAGAGCTGCTGCCAGCTGACAGCAACGCATGAGCAGTGTTGGGCTGGGATGGCAAAAGACTGCAGCTGCCCAAAATGTGTCTGAATCACAGCAGAAAGTACAGTGAGACTAGAGACTCCCAGGAGAGCCAGTGCATGAGAGATCAATCACAGCAAGCACTATGTTCTAGTGGGGATGAAAGCTGAGATAATGGACCTTGGACTCACGGGCCCACAGGACAGTTTTGATTCAGTGTGGTGAATTTATGCCCACCTGCACTGTCTTTCCTAGTGCCTGGTTGTTGCTGCCAGCATGATTAATTCTGTGGAGCATTTTGGGGATACTGAGTAGCAGAGGTATGTTGTGGGTATGTTGTGTCTAATTCATCTTTCTAAATCCTGAGCCCTCTGAGTTATGTGTCTATGCTGATCAGAGTTTCCTCTGCAGAAAAACCTGCACTAAAGACTTCAGTTCCTTGATTATATCCCACATACTGGAATGGTCCTATTTTCCAGTCCAGAGCCAGCTTGAAATATCACACAGAGAAGATTTAATAAAGCATTTCCTTTCAGAGCTCAGCCAGACACAAGAGATTTCACATCACTCAGCTAACTGCAAACCCCAAGTCACCCATGGCCCTTTACTCCAACATCTCATTTCACTTCTCTGATTAACTTGGTTCAGCTCCTCCTTTTCACCTGGTTTTTAATGGCAGAAGGACTTCTATTTGCTGTTGTTTCCAGTATTTATTTTCCTAATTTTTACAGTCTGAATTTTTGAGAGTAAAAAGGGATTTGGAGGATCTGAGATGATGGAGTGCACATACTGATGCTTGTTTGGTCGATGCCTGGTTTCCATAGTGTGCTGTGCAACTTCCCACATGCTGCAGAAGCAGGGTGTAACTGCAGCAATGCAAAACTCACCAAGGGATCCTGCCCTGGTGTGCTGAGTTCAGAGGGCTCAGCTGAAGTCACTCACAATTTTTGAAAATCTAGAGCCTGTTGCTCAAAGTCCCAGCTCAATTTTTGTGAGTACTTTAAAAAGGCAGTGGGATTTCTAATATTTTCCCCTTGGATTTCCTGCAAACTTTCCTGGTTCCTAAACAAGCACCTTTGGCCAATCTCCTCTTGCTTTTTCCAGGGCTAGGTTCAGTGTGGGGGGTGTCCAGTCTCTACCTGAAGTCACGTCTCCTTGATTTTTTTGACATAAAGGATTATTGGGTTGTGCCAACCTCACCCACTCCTAAAGGGTTTTCTGTGGCATGTAAATGCTCAGATACTGGGGACACATTTCTGTGAAGGTTCATGGGGTGACTGAACTATGGTAGGATAGTTCCCTTAGATATTTCTGAGATGTGCTCATCTGTGTGGTTAGGCAGTCACCGCCCTGTGTGGGACAGCCCTGGGCTGAGGGCAGGTTGTGACTCAGCATCTTGCCAGGTCTTCAGCACAGAGAGGTTTTAGAGGATTTTAGATGCCTGTCTCTCGATGACACTGGGACTTAGGAAATATAGAGTGGGAGAAGGCTGCCTTGTAACTGAGATTACAGTACCAACTTGAGTCTTAAGATTACTCAGGCAGATCTTTAGGTATTATAAATCCCTGTTGCACCAATAGTGTCTTTGGGAATACACTGGTCTGTATCAGCTGGACAAGAGTGAATAACTGTGGGGACTATAACAAGAGTAACCCATGCAATGTTGGGACTGTCTAGGAGCCACAGGAGCAGAGAGATTAGTGAAAACATAGTGTTACATTTGGCCAGCAGTCCTGAGGATTTAAGAGTTGATTTTAGTGTTTCACCAACTCAGTGAAGTACGGACCCTCCCCATCAAAAGCAAGCATCTGCTTCTTCAGTTCCCCCTGAAAATCTTAATGTCTCCTACTTGCTGTTTTGTACTGAGGTACCAGCCAAACAGAGTGCTCTTAATTCCAAAAGTGGAGTTGCTGTGATTGCCAAGGTCTGCAGCTCAGTGTCACGCCTATAAATATTAATGGTCACTCTGCATGCTGTGTGTTCCTACAATGGGCTCACGGGACAGTTTGCTTTGAACCAGAGAAAACATGAAAATGACCCTATTTTTCATTCTCCCCTTCCCGCTTAATGCCTTTGTAGATAATTGGCATTTAGCAAAGGCCAAGTCAGCATTTCCACTTCTTGCTCGTATTTTCTGGGGTTTGTAACTTAGTCATAAAAATTCACTTAAGGCGGCAGTTTGGCAGGAAAGGGATCAGCATACCAGCTAATGCTGAAAATTTATTTAGACCTTAATGTTTAAAAGTTCGAGCAAGCCATTTTGGAGATCAGTCAACATGACCTCTCGCCCTGGGAAAACACATACGCTGGCCAGATCACATCCACCTAGGATGCAATTCCCCTTTGTGCAGGGCCTGTTAATCACATTACTGCTGTGCTGACTGAAATTGCAGTCCTGTTGTGGTAGAGGCTGAGCAAGGAACTCGCTGAAAAACAGTTTCTGCCCTAGAGAGTGACATATTACAATAACATGGTTTGCTAGCGGGTCAAACAAGCAAAGCAAGAGTTGAAATGGGAATGAACAAGGAGAGAAATGCCCCAGCTCAGTGGCCACGGGCCAGCATGTGGTGTTCAAGCCATCAGTGCCTATCAGGAGACCAGCAGTGGGCACGAGCAGAACAGCCACCCAGCACGGATGCTGGAGCATCCACAGGCATGCAATAGGCTGTCCCAAACGCCCAAGGCGTGATCAGCGCTGGCACTGTGAGCCACGCCACGGCAGAACCCGTTTGGCTCGCTCCGGAGGCGGCGCAGGGCCCCGGAGCCAGGGAGCTGCTCAGCTGGTCTGGTGGTGACGTGGGAGTTCCTGAAACTGGCACGACTCTGCCCGAATTTTGTCTGCCACAGCGAGCTGCCCGGAAGCTCTTTGCTGGCTGCGTGCTGTGCAGCACCAATCAACGAGGGCCCGCGTGGGGCGGTGAGCAGCAGGGCTGGACAGTGGGCATTTGGAATTAGCTGCTCCGTGCTGATCATGTGTTGGCTGTGTTCTGATGTTCAATGGGAGATGGAAGAATATTGCCTTGAACTGGTGAATCCACTACTTGACCCATGAGCTGTTTCAAATTGAGGATGTCAGTGGCTGATCCAGAGCAATCCCTAGATGTGCCTGGTGTGCCTGTCACTGCCTGTTCCTAGGGATGTTCAGCTCCTGCTGGGTCTGTATGTGGTATGAGTACAAGCACATTGACAGAGCCTTTGCTCTTGGTTCCAGGCTCCTCTCCTGTGCAATCTCCTCTAGCAGTCACCCAGGCAAAGTCTGTGCTGATAAATTAAGCAGTGCCTGGACTTCTCTCTGTTACAATGCTGGAGTATTGCACTGCAATTTTTAGCTCAGTGCAGGTGCATTTCAGGAGACAGCATGGGTCAGGGACTGCTCCTTATGGGACACCTGGATGTGTCCACGTAGGTTTGGAGAGTAAGAATTTAATAGGAAAACCTTGGCCATTCTCTGCCAGCTGTTCTCTAAATGCAGGAGAATGTCCCAAGCACATTTGATTTACTGGCACAGACTCAGCCACAGGACATGGGTTCCCTCAGCCTTTTGGAAGCTGTGGTTCATTTAGGCCAGGCAGCTTTTCTCATCAAAAATTGCCTGCCTGGAGAATGGAGTTCAGGAAGTCATTGGTGAATAGGTTAAATAAAGTAGACACCAGCACTGAGTTCAGCAGAAGTCTATTATCTGGAATCTATTGGTGTTGATTTTCTGGCCTGGAGCCACCTGAAAGAATCTATCTCAGGGCATTAGCTCAGTTACCATAACAACTCATCTAGGAACAACTCCTGAAAGCTCCAAGAGCAGACCAAGGTCCCACGTTGTATATTGTAGCCACTCTTAAGTCAAAATAAGCACGTCCATGTTCCTCCCTCTCCTGCAATCCAGCCTCAGTGTCCCTTGTGAGTGCCAGTCCTTATAGAAGCTTTGACATGCTTGGGAACCTGTTTTATTCTTCAGAGGCTGCTCAGTCTAGTTTTCCAAAGGTCCATCCACTCAAGGATGGGTATTTTACCTCCTGCCAAAATAACAAACCCCTCCAATCCTCAGGGAGCCCATTGCATTCCCTTCTTGACATTCAGTTTACAGTGTCTGATTTTTTGGAACTGTAGGTGAAAACTCTGACTGAGCCACTTGCACAAGGTCCATTTTAGCTGATGCTAAACTCCTGGCTACGTTTGACTCCGTGATGATGAGGACCAATGGCAGGGACTCGGCAGTGGCTCACTCCACACTCACATCTCTGTCCTATCACCCCTGCTCCCTGTCACTGGAATAATCTGGGATGCAGTCACCAAGCACAGCAGGTGATGTTGGACCTCTAGAAACAAACGAAAAAAAAGAGTAACGGGATCTACACAGGTTGACCCTGAAAGCTCAGACCTGGAGTACGTTCTTTACTTTGAGTTTCAGCGTGGTTTTGTGATGCCTGCTCTTTGCACTGACCCTTCTGCTCCTGCGGTTGCTCAGCAATTACTCCTCAGCATGGAGGGGAGACTTTTCACCCCCATCCAACTTTTACAGCCTTGCCCTGTTAAGCTGAGGCCTAGCAGTAGGCTTGGAGGCATCTCACAGTAGGATAACGATCCTTTAAATAGCACTGGGAGTCTCTCTTCTCAGGGAGAACTAATTAAGCTCTTCAGTACATGCTTAGACATATGCTGACCTGGTATGGCCTTAACAGGTCCGCTTCCACCTACCAGATAAATAATACTGGCTTAAAAATATCCTCCTAGAGATGTGTTACTGAGGCAACAGCCAGGTGGGGGGGCTGACTACATCTCAGTGGCTGAAGGTAATATTTATGTGTGTTACTCACGGGCCAAGCTCTCTGCTGGTGTACTCAGTTAAGTGATTTTTAAGTTCTGAAAGCGCTGGTGCAGTTGCCTCTGATGACACCTCACAGCACACAGGCCAGACAGTCACACCTGCGTGTAGCTCCTTTACTTATAGTTCAGCCCAAGAAGCTCATTTAACAAAAACACAGGGTTGCATCGATGAGGAATGTGGTCCACAGGATTTGAATTCCTCCCTGTGCAGTTGCATGGGATTGCAGTAGATGAAACTGAGCTAATATGTCCCCCAGGGTTGTGTCTTGGCTCTAGGCAAAGATTTAATGAATGGGAAGTGCATCCTAAAGCAGGTTTCTTTCTGATGTGATATGGCCCAGCTTTTTTGGACTTCTCTGTAGCTGTGCTGATTTATATCAGGTGAAGATTTTGCCCAGTTGGGATAAATTCCCCCTCCGGTATCATGGTGTTTTATGGGACAGATGTGCTACAGGGTGGGCTCACAGCAAATCCTTGGCTATCAAAATACCCTGAAATTTCAAGTGAAGAAGAAACTGCTGAAATATGAATCCTCTTCTGAGTTTTACAGAAAACCCAACCAGTGACTGATACCAGCCTCACTAGACTGATCCTTTGCCAGACCACAGCAAAAACTCCCACCCCAAAGACTTTGAAATTCTCTAAGACCTGATGAAATATTTTCAGCACAGGCTCAGTTTCTTGTCCTAAATTGAAAACATAATTGCAAACTGTAATTCACAGGAGTCAAAAGACTCAGCCCTGCTCTTAGTGGCTCACCTAGGTAGGGTGGCTGCCTGGTAGAGTTGCTGTGGGCCATGAGAACCTTAGTCGCAGTCCAAGATAGGATAATGAGCTCTCCAAGCAAATCCTAGCCCCAAAGAAGCACTCTTACAAACTTTAGAGAGCTTTAGCCTCTGTTCTGGAGACCCCAGGGGATAGCATTGGGTGATTTCTAAGGGTTTTCAGAAGAGTGACTTAGAAAATAATTCTACTTTTGCTAAGTTTAGGCCTTCTGTGGAGGGTCTGGACCCCTGTCAGAAAATGTTGATGGACCCACAACCCCAGAAAGCCCCCATTTAGTGCTAATGCCTGAGGGTGAAAGTGTTGAGAGCAATTCTCTCTTACTGCAAACATTCTCAAAGTGCTCCTAAAGCTACAGACTGCCCTTGTTCTAAGATGAAAAAATGGATTTCCAGGAGCAAGCACTAAAGAGGAAGAGCCTTGCTTATGAGAAAAAGGCTTCCAGACAGTTGTGGATTATCTGAAGGAGGGTGAAGGCATCTTCTGTGGAAGGATAAACAGGTCTGAAACCCTGCAAGTGGCTTATTCTGAGTCATATAGTGTGACTGAAGAACAAAACCAGTTAGAGGATGAGGTTTGCCTTCTCCATGTGTCAGGGTCAGTGCCTGCTTGGTCAAATGCCATTTTTGATTGCACCCCTGTAGTGCTCTGAGTATTTGCCTCTTTCTTATTCAGATAATGCCAGAGAGCACAGCCAAAGCCATGAGAGACGGGGAGTGTGACAAGGGCTGAAGGGAAGCAGATGGAAGAGACCTTGCCCATGGAAAGGCAGCCTGGCCACCAGTGTTGGTAAGTCCCTCCCCGCATGCCAGCTCAAGGACTGTTCAGAAAGCAGCTCCAAGTGTTTTTCAGCATGGTGCCCGTGAATAATTAACCCAAACAAAACAACAAGTAGTGTTTCCTCATCAGCACGCCATGTGGTCCAAGCTGCCAGTGGAGGAGTGTGGTAAGACTGACTCAGCTCCTGAGAGAAATGAATCAGTGAAACACGCAGGAAAGGAGATTTCTGCCTGGACAGAAGTGGAGAGAGAAGGAGCTGAGATGGACTTTGCTTAGGGCCCCAGATGGGGACATGGGACATCTGAGTCTCCTTCTGACTCGTTCTCAGGATTCTGCAGTAAGTTGCTGGTCTTGGCTTTTGTTTTCCTACATGTAAGTCTGAGATAATTATTTTTCCCTTTCACTCTGTCCATCCAACTGTAAATGACTGAGGTTATGGGTTCCAGAACACTTTCTATACAGCAGAGCCCTGTTTCCAGGTTACAGGCTCTGTACAGCAAATAAGTGGTAAGTGCCCTAGAGACAGTCCTGGAGCTTGGCAGCCAAAGGACAGGAACTGGTTGGTCTCTGTTACAGCAACCACCTCACCTGATCTCAGGGACCCACTGTTACACCAAAACTGCCTCATTTTGGAGCCAGGGTTTATATGTCAATGAGCCTCCTTGTATTCTATCTGCAGCTGGTCCCTTGCTTTGCCCCGCTCCAATAACTTCTGAACCAGCTGACCTGATTCAACCCAATTTGATTGAAAGAGAGAGGTCTCACAGACCCAAGATTCCTGCAATTTTCATGAACAAACAGCAGCTGGATAGAAGAGAGACATTTAAGTTAATATTCCGTTGAAGGAAAGGTAATTACACCTCTTGCTCCCTGACTATTTTGGGATGCAGCAGCCAGGTGACCAGCTGGCATTTAGATATGACTGGTCAATCAGTTCCTGCCCAGCTTCAAACTGCACTTGCTACCCCTTCCCTGCAAAGGAAGAAGCTGCTGGAACAGCCAAGGATTTTGCTGGGAAGGTCTGGAGGGCATCAGGAGCCCTGAGGTTATTGCAGTAAGCTGGGAGCACCAGGAAAGGAAGAAATAAAAAGCAGTTGTAATACAAATCAGAGGAAGAACGAGTTTCACCAGTTTCCTTACAGAACAACTTGATTTTTAGGTTCCAACTTATTTTCAGGAAAAAAAAATTTGGATGTTTCACTAATCTCTGCAAGTATTTTCCCCAGAAAATTCCAGTGACTGGCAACTCTTACAAAACACCCCAAATCTGCATTTTCTAGTTTTTTGGCCATGAGAAAACATTTGATTCTTTTTTTTTTCTGACACAAGCATTTGACAAAATGCTATGGAAAATAGAATTTTTCATTTTCTTTTTCCCAAAGAACAAAAATATTCCCCCAAGAACATACTTGGACTTTGCACAGAAGGAGATTCTAGGACAAAAACATGAACATAGTCACGGCTGAACATCTTTCAGTCCCAGCAACTGGGATGGACAAAGAGTGGGATGGGACTAAGCGTGGGAAGAAGGAATTTTCTAAGATCAACCAACAAGGCAGGCACTTGTGGAGGCCTGGTGCTGTTGGGTCAGCAATTCTGCCACTTGACCATGCGGCGCCTCTGCATGTCTGTCCTGAAATAATGAAAGTCTTGGAGCAGAGCCAGTGCTTTCCTGAGTGCTTGGAAAGTGCCTCACACAGCCCTGGGTGTAGGCATAAATAATAATTAAAATTATAATAATAATAGTGAAGTGGATGTGTGCCGCTGGAGATGGGACACATTGAGCCAACAGGGTCCTAAATCTATGCCCCTCATCTAGTACAAGGTACAGTTTGCTTCACAAAGCCTGGGAGACAGGATTTGCTTCCCTGGACTTGATAATCACAGTCTTTTGCTCTGCAAAAGGCAAACTGACCTGAGCTGAATTAGGTCCAATATCTACTCTAACACCTCCTGCCTGTAGCTGGCAGCTCTGGTCAGCTCTGGAAGGCTTTTTACAGCTCAGGGGGATATCTGGAAAGACTAAATTAACTGTGGTGGTGTGGGGAGCTGTCTGGACTAATGTTTTTTTCAGAGATAGGCTTTGATTGACACTTCAAATCTGCCTGACAATCTTTTATTCTAAGTGCAGTTGCTGCCTTTCTTCAGAGCAGGAAGAGCTGGTTTGGTTGCTGTCCTTCAAATGATGCATCTTATCACATGGGAAAAAGTAGGGAAAAAACCACAAACCACCTAGAAAGAGCCACAGGACCAGCATAAAAAGAGGTAAAACTAACTGGATCTATTTGAGGTATTTCTGCTTTTTTCCTCTATGCCACAATCCAATGCAAGACACATGAGAACAGGGGCTGTGCTCTGAGAAACGAGAACTGACTGGGTTTTTCTTTTTCTTTTTTTTTTTTTTTGCCTGTTTATTGTGGTGTTGTTTCCTGCAAGAGATTTGTTTAATGCTTTGCTAATAGAACTGTGCAACTCTTTAGTGATGGGAGAATCATGGAATACCCTGAGTTGGAAGAGACCCATGAAGATCATTGTCCCTGCACAGACACCCCAACAATGCCACCCTGAGCATCCCTGAGAGCTCCTGGAGCTCTGGCAGCCTCAGGGCTGGGACCATTCCTTGGGGAGCCTGGGCAGTGCTCAGCACCCTGGAGGGGAAGAACTTACCCCAGCATCCAATCTAAGCTCCCCTGACACAGCTCCAGCTGTCCTGTAACATTTCCAGTCCCAGTGCTGGGAAAACAGAAGAGTAACCTCTTTTACTCAGTTGTTTTACACTGCCTCTTCTACTTGTCCTGCCCATGCTGCCTCTTACTCCTAGTTGCAGGTGTCCTTAGTGCTTGCTGACTGGCGGGATCACACCACTCAGCTGCTGTCAGAACAGGTGGAAGCCACTTTTTATAGTGTAATTTAGACATTGGGGGTTTACCTGAGTCTGGACAAGAAGGTAGAATCACCAAATGGGCAGAGGGATGCTTTCAATCCTCTTCTGGACGCACCTAGGGGAAAAATAGGGTTTTTATTTGAGATGTCCTGTCTCTTCTTGCTTTTCTAGGTCCTTCAAAACCAACCAGGCTCTTCAGAGTTTTGCCTTTCTGCAAAATGCAAACTGACCTGAGCTGGATTAGGTCCAGGATCTACTCTAACACCTCCTGCCTGTAGCTGGCAGCTCTGGTCAGCTCTGGAAGGCTTTTTGCAGCTTGGGGGGATATCTTTAAAGACTAAATTAACTGTGGTGGTGTGGGGAGTTGCCTGGATACCAGAAAAGATGCTGACAGTAAGAAGTAGTGTGAAATGGATGTTTCCCTGGTTGTCTGTGAGCACAGGTGTGGACAAGAGTAAGAACCACCACTGGAAGGTGTGTTAGGTCCTGAGCGTATTCAAGATGGAGAAGTTTGCAACTTCACAGTGCTGCTCTGTGGATGGGACTGCTGATTGTTGGGACTGTTCACCTTTGGGATCCTGCTGCTGATGGAACGTCATGGACACGATTATCCAAAGCACTGCTATTTACCTCCACCTTGGAGCTGCAGCCAGGCCTTTCCAGAAGCTCCTTCTCTTCAGCTTCATGAGCAGAAGACAAGCCCAGGCAGGTCATCTCCACCAGTGACTGTGCTCTAGTCAGGCAGCTCAGGCTGGGGCATGTTCCAGTGGCTCCTCTGGGCTTCTCCTGTACGTGAGACATGCATGCATCACATGTTTCCATTTATGGGGCCATCACCTTGCCAGCTTTCCTCGCTAAATTTACTTTTTAAAGTTACATCAGTGTAGCATCCAGAGGGAACGGAGGAACAGATGCAGCTTGTGAAGTCTGGCTTTAATTCACCCGCCTCATTTAATTTTCTGCCCTGCCTACTAATCAATGAGTCTGCACTAGAGGCTCGGGGAATAGCACGGTTTTTTCACATCCAGGAGAATTCAGCACAGTGGCTGAACTCCCGGGGTCTCAAACATACTGTGTCACTCTCCTTTGAGGCTGCTTCATTATGGATTTCCCTTCCCCAGCAGCACTTGCAGACACTCTCCAGCCCATGGCAGCTGCACCTCATTTCCTTGCAGGGCCTGCTGGCACAGGGCAGTGATGTCACGTTATCCTCTCTTAGCCTGTGTGGATTCCCTCCTGGAAGTGCTCTCCTTCAAGGTTTTCAGCCCCAGGCCTTGCTTTTCAGGGCTACATGCTTTTTTTCTGAGGCTGTGGTTGTGGCAGCTCTGCTGTGCCGAGTCAGACATGCTGCTGGGGACATTTGGGCCTTGTCACCTGCCAGAGCTTCCAGTGGGACCAGCAGAGCCTGGCAGGGGCTCGTTTCTCCCTCACCGGGCCCTGAAAGTGTCACTTCCAGGTGTCCCTTCTCCAAGGACAGTGGCATCATCTCAGCTCAGTGGTGCTGTCAGGCACTGCCTCAGACATTCAGGGCTGTCAGCAAGTGCCAGTGAAAGGGTTTCTGGCACTTTTGCTTTGTTTAAGCAGACTTCCTCTGTACTGGGGTTTTTTTGGGCTCCCGTTGATTCCAGGCAGTGCTGCTCTGTTTGTTTAATCAGCTGGTGTCCAAGCTCTGGGAGACAGGAAGGCTGCCTTTGCCTGGTAGTACCTATTTTGTGACACCACTGCTTTACCTCACCTGTTATAATCTGTACCAGATTGTTCTTTGCCTGCTAAAATGGACAATTAGGATCCAGTTGTAATGCAAATCGCACAGTGGAATAAAAGCCTGTGGGGGAACAAAATCCCAAATAAGTAGTTATGTCAGCCTTTATTATGGCATAATGACGTCAACTCTGCTCCTGCTCTGTGAGGGATCAGGAGGAGAGAATCTGTTGTGCCTTTGTGTTTTATAGGCACGAGCTCGATGTAAGGCTGCCTTTAGGCACTGGTGGCCCTGATAGTGTGTGTGTGTGTGTGCACACACCTAACACAGATTCCACCCACACTGGAAATTTGATGATTGCCTTGTTTTTTTCAAGGCTCTGTTTTATATATATACCACAGGCCAAACCCATGGGGTAATTGCCAGTCTCTGCACAGGGGCTGAGATGATGTGATGAGAAAGAAGCATGGAGATGCTGAAATTTCAGTCTGCCACATCATGTGCTCCTAATCCTGATGGCTTTGTAATTGTGATGCTGTCACTGGTGTCATTGCAGTTGTTCTTGTCACTGTTTTCCCACGTTTGGTGCTAAATATTGTAAATGAAGAGAAATGTTTGGATTTGGAAAGGAATCCAAATTTACTGTGGAATTAAACACACAGGAGCCTGAAAAGTCAAATGGAAGAGGTATGTTTTCATTTCAAATGGCAAGTCATAGCAATGTAAAGCGATATTTTGTTGATACAGCTGCTTTTACTGCAGATCTGCTTTGCATTTCCCCAGGCCATGGGTAACAAAGAACGAAGCTGAATGTTTTCTCATCCTTGAGAACTGAGGTGGAATATCTGTGTTTATAAAGTGTTAGAGCTGGCAGTCAGGAGGTCAGTGTTGTTAGGGTTACCTGAGCTTGTGCACTACCTGTGAGGTGCAAGGTGAGAACAATGCCTGTCCATATCTCATGGAAACTGTGGCTTCCAGAGGAAGGAACAAGTGTGAGAGGTGGTGAAACCAGATGGATGAGCTGAGTTCAACATCCTCCTAGGAGCTATGGCAGCATAACTTGTATATCTACTCAGAAAAGCCTTTGCAGCTACCATAAATGACATTAAATGGCCTTATTTTCCTGCTAGCAGTGAAATAAGCAGCTTCAATGGGGAGGAGTAAATCCACTTGATTACACATGTAACCAGTGTAACCAATAACACTCTTCCTGGTTATTACTAATAACCCAATCTATTACTGGTAGCCTGGCTGCTGAAAACAGGCAGTCTTATCTGCCAGGGAATAACTGTACTGCTCCAAAATTTCCAATTACAACGGAACGAGGGGAGTCAGAAGGGCCTCAAGGGAGGAAACTCAGTAGGAAGCAAAGTCAACATGGAACACTTTGGTTATAAACAGCATGTGTGACAAATGAAATGTATTGGGGCCAGTCTGTCTTTTTGACAGAGGATTTCTGCCAGGCAAGGCTGAGCTCTTTCTGTCCTGACGCTTTCCTTAAGGCCATCCATGGTGTTTGTATGTCAGGTCATGAGGTGATGGAGGTGTTGGCTTATTGTCTAATCTTCTGGAGAAAAGAGGGGCTTCTAGACCTTGGATGTGCAAAGCAGCTCAAGTTCAGGGCTTCAGTCCAGGATTTAGATGAAATTTCTCCAGTGAAATCAATGGCAAGGCACCTGATCACCACAGCAGGAGTGTTCTCACACAGCAGCGCCCCAGGAAATTCTCTCTTGGAATAGATCAGATTCTGCTCTTATTTATGCAATTATAAATTCAATGTAGCTCTGTTTGAAACAACTGTTTTCATCCAATGCAAATAAGATCAAGATCTGGCCCAGGCTGCTTTTGTACACAATGGAAACCGACTGAATTATGGAAAACAGGAAACAAATCTAATGTAAATCTGAATGGAAATATCATGCTCTCTGTTACATCAGAATAAATTGGAAGGGAGTTTGTTGATTCTAGTGGAATTCAGCTGGATTTACACCAGACTGTGGCTCAGCATTTGTCAGTTGGCTGCACACTGACATCAAAACTCAAACCATGCCACCTCATCTGAATAGCTTTGAACATTTTCTCCCTTTTCCTTTATATTTTAGCAGTTGCCTCTGCATCCTGATGGCTGATCAGCCTTTTCAAACAAATAAACCCCTACAAGCAGGCATCAACAAATAAGCCTTGCTCTCACTAGCATTTGCAGAATCTAAATTATGAATATGAAGTACTGAGCTTGGGTTTACAGTCACTTAAACTTGCTCCTGCTCCTTTGCGTTCACACTTTAGAGCAGCAGGATTGAGTTCATGAGGGGACAGATCTTGACAAAATCATTCTGATTTCCCCAAAGGAGAGAAATCCCAAAGGCAGATTCATTGCTCTCTCACTAGCACTGGCCAGCAGTTTCCTAGGACACACAGGATTTACCCTTCAGTAGATCAGCAGAATATTGTCATTCTTTCACTCTTGCTGTCTTCAGGCAGATGGTCAGAATGGAGCCAAACCCCTCCCTAATGGATCTAATAGGGAATCTAATTAATTTATTAGGGAATTGTGTCACACTCTTTCCACAGGCAAGTTCCTGCACAGGGGAACATGGGAACCTGTGGGTACTTTTCATGGGAAAGCAAGAGGGTTAATTAATGCCTGAGCAACAAATTTGACTCCCTGAGTGAAAGTCACTGGAAAAACACAATATCTGAGCAAGAGCACAGCCACATCAGCCCTTCCCTTGATTCTCATATACCCCAGCTTCTTACTTAATTCAGTTTTTAATCTCTGCTCATGTTTCTCTTCAGATAATTAGTAAAATGCATCTTAATTAAAACAAGAGGAGGAGAAGAAGACACACAAACAAATGAAAGCCTTAAGTCAATGGGATTCAGGGAGGGGCAAAGCCAGTATTCAAATACAAATCTTGAGGCAAACATGATAATACCAGTTATGGAGAGTGTATCAAAGGCAAAGAATTTTCTGAAAGCTGGGTAACTGTTTGCCTTTACACCTTTCTGAAAAAAAGGGACTGGCTAGAGCCTGATGTCTGAGTACCACAGAGCCTGACCTGAAATCAGTCTCATGGGGAGAAGAGCTGGGGAGCTGTGTGGTCAGGAGTCTTTGTTTTTCTATTTCTCTGTTGCTGATTTTCTGTGTGATTCTCAGGAAATTACCTGGGCAAGATTTTCACAAGTGGCCCCTGCCTGTGGTTGCTGTGATGTGCAGGTGTTCAGCCTGAGATGTACCTGATCCCCCTTTGCTGCTCCATCAGCAACAGAGCACACGTGGATCTCAGCCACAGGATCTGAATGTGCCAGCCACTCCCTCTCAAGAGTCCTTATGTCCCCATCTGTAAATCGAGGAAATAAATAGTTTCCTGATTTTGTAAAGCTATTAAAGGGTCTCTAATGAAACAAAGGCTTTTGAAAGACCTGTGATTATTATGGCTTACTTTTGCCTAGGCTTATTCCTAAGCCTTTGTTCCAGGCCAGGTTGGATGGGGCCCTGAGCAACCTGATCTAGAGAGTGACATTTGTGCCCATGGCAGGTGCTTGGAACTGAATGATCTTTAAGGTCCCTTCAAACCCAACCCATTCTGTGATTCTTATTCCTGCAGGTGAGCTCTGCCTAATTTGTGAGAGCTTTCTCACTGCTGCAGACCCTGTGTGGAATGCAATGTCTTTGCTCTCTTGTTTCTGTCCTTCACAGCATCACCTGGAATAAATACGCACAGCCAGGATGCACCTGCCAGTGGTGGTGTTGATACACGAAGAGAAGCATCAGCTTATTCATTGTCACAGCCTCTCTGTTTGCCATGTACCACGGGGTTATTCCATCCATGCCAGTGAAGTTGGCATGTGTGAACTTGGAAGCAAAGAGAGGATTAATGAGAAGCTGGGTATGGGCCCAGTTTCAGCTCTCTGAAGGACTGCACCATATGCAGTCATACAATCATAAAATCATGGAATGTCCTGAGCTGGAAGGGACCCACGGGATCATTGAATCCAGATCCTGTTCCTGCACAGACACTCCAACAATCCCACCCTGAGCATCCCTGAGAGTGTTGTCCAAACGCTCCTGGAGCTCTGGCAGCCTTGGGGACCATTCCCTGGGGAGCCTGGGCAGTGCCCCAGCACCCTTGAGGGGAAGAACCTTTCCCTGAGCTCCATCCCAAGCCCTGATACAGCTCCAGCCCTTCCTGGGCTTCTGTCCCAGAGCAGAGCTCAGCCCCTGCCCCTCTGCCTCCTCTCAGGAGGAGCTGCAGCCCCGAGGAGCCTCCCCTCAGTCTCCTCTGCTCCAGAGGGCTTGTGCCAGACTGCAAATATCTGTAATCCTAGGGAACCAGCTAAAGTCCAATTTCCAACCTCCTTGGAGAGTCTCAGCTGCATCACTGGTCTTTATTCGCTGCCTGTAAATGATTCAAGTGCACACGAGAATAAAGCTGATATTGGGGTGGATGTAATGGGGCCACCAAATAGAGTCAAGAGAGAATCACAACTGCAGAGACATTTTCTGCTCCAGCAGTACAGGAAGATGGGGGACAGTTTTTTGTGTTTATAGGAGTAAAACTCTTTAGGCAAGGACCTTAAAAGTGGGAATAATTATAATTTACTGTTCACACCATGCAGTGGGGAATCAGGCCCAAGCTTGTAGCTACAAGCTTTAGCTATAAATGCTGTGGACTGACTGTGGTGTACAGAAATTTACTGAGTCACCCTGATTTCAGAACTGCTTTCCCCAGGGAATGGCACTGTTTTATTCCAGTATGGTTGTGAGACCCTACACTTGATTCTGATCTTATATTCTGAAAAATGAAGTGATTTTTGGTAGGTATATATGCCTGACTTACTTGCATGTGCACGTAACGTGCCTTCAAGAGCTAATACAACTTTGATAAGATTCTTGTTTAAGTTATTCTTCTAATTAAACCCTATTATGTTGGGAAGAATTCTGTCCATTTCCTCACAGAGGCTCTGTGAACACTGAGCTGGGTCTCATGGCAGGAATCAGGTTTGCCCGTGATGGCAATAGAACAGGTTAGCCTGTAAACCCAGAGTAAATTTGCAAACTCCATTTGTTAAAAAGAAATGCATTAATGGATTCTGCGACTGATCTCCTGAAATGTCATTTGAATGGTTTTGACTGTGCGTTTGTTTCATTCCTGGGAAATTTCACAGTACAAAAAGACTTTTATTTTTCCCTTCTTTATTTGCCAAGAATCTCTTTGAAATTTGTTTGTAATACAGACTGAGGTTTGGGCCAGATCTTTAGCTCACATAAGCAGATGCATCTCTCTTGACTTCTGTAAAAATATTCTGATATACCTAAGCTGAGGATCAAGGACAAGGAAATTAAAGAAAGAAACAGCTAGGAGTAAAGCTTTTTGACCAGGGGACTAGTTACTACAGGAAACATGTTATTTCCTAAAAAGAAAAAAAAATTAAAACCCCCCTAAAATTACGAGCTTATTCTTTGGGATATGAATTCCTAGAACAAGTCTTCCTGACCCAGTGCTGTTCTTCTATCAATCCCTTTTTTAATGCTGTTAATTTGAGGCCTTTCCCACTGCTTTCCTGCTCTGCCTCCCAGGTCATATGCAGGAAACACGGGGTGGTTTGAACTAAAATATTCCACTGTGAAAAAAGCAAAAAAAAAAAAAAAATTGAATATAAAGTCTTTGCTGATAGTGAATGGGAGAATGTGGTGCTGTGGAAGAGTCTGGTTTATTTTTAGATTATTTTAGTGCTTCTAAAAGCAAATGTTCAAAAGCCAAATGCTGAGAATGCAACAGTTAATGTTTTTGGATCAAGAGGAGACAGGGACACAAGGCAGATGTGGGAGTAAGGAGAACAACCCATAGACTAATGAGACACTAACATGGGGAAGAAAAGGAGAAGAAAAGGAAAAATGAGTTAAGTACAGCCTTGGTCTAGCCCTGAGCTCATTAACAAGTGCTCAGAGAGGTGTTCAGAAGGACTCTGGACATGAGGCAAAGCTCTATGACAATGAAGAGTGTAGAAAAAGAACAATTCAGGGCTTAAGCCAGGCTTTAAGCTCTGGATCCATTTGGCTAGATCTGCTCAGTTCTGGCTGCTTACAACTTCCTCTGAAGCTTTTAGTACAGAAAAAGGATGCTGGAAGAGAGGAGTCTCCTGCTGCCAAGCCCCACCATCACTGGGGAGGTGACTCTTTTGTAGTTTCATAGTGGGTTGTCACTTTTCAGGCCTGTCAGTGCAGTGTCTTTCTCCCACAGCCAGGAGCTCATTTCGTGTATGTGAAAGAGGGCAGAGCTGCTTTTTCTCTTAAAAGGAGAGAAGAAATACTCTTCCTGACAGAATCCCAGTGAAGGCACTGGACTATCAAACACTGGGAGAATTCCCTAAAACCATTAATCGTGATAATGCCAAAAGCAACACAAGCTACCCTGAGAGATGACATAGGAAGGGTTCCCTTGGTGAGATGTAGGGCCAGGCCATCAAAAAGCTGCAGGTGCTCGAGGAAGGAACACTAGACCAGGAGATGCTGGGAGGTGGCCTTTCCTATTCCAGCTTCTGGTAGCTCATGCTCTTCCCACCACCTCTCCTTCCTGTTGCTGTTGATTGAATTATTGTTTCTATTTTCTGTCACTTTGAGCCAAGGGGAAAGGAGAAGAAGCTGGTCTACAAAGCAATTTTCAATGTGCTTCCCTGTCTGTCTGCTCCCTACAAATAGTTGTTTTTTCTTAGGGATAAAGGCAGAAGATAATTCCTTTAAGTGGCAATTAAGCTCCAGGTGGCTGTAGAAAGCTGCAGCTTTCTCCAGCTCCTGCAAAGACACAGCTTGAGTCTCAGGTTTCCCTACTTCCCTCAACCAGGAGATTTTTTTTCCTGGCTTTGTGTTTGGTGGTGATTATACTTCTCCAGGGTAGCCCAAAGTGATTGGAGCAGCAGGGAAAATGACAACCTGAGGATGCTCCATAAACTGCCCGTGCCCTTTTTCCAAACTGCACTGATTTCATGGAGTAGGGAACAGCTTCATCTCAATCACGATTTGAACACCTCGTGTTTCACCTGCAAAACCTCTGTTTCCCAAGCAGCGAGCCCAGTCCAATTTCCTTTTACCCCTACTGTGCTGGCAAGCCTTAGGAAGGGACTTTCGATGGTGTTGGATGGAATACTGAGGGCTGGTGGAGCAATACTTGTCTTCCAAAACTCCAAGTGAGTCTCATCTGCAGACTTGTGTGTTGGCTTTGGCTCATTAGCTAATGAGGTTAATGAGAACACCTGTATGAGCCATCTGATAGGAAAGGGGCTGTGTCTAGCCGTGGTGATTTCTCAAAATGACACTGCAAGTCACTGGCAGAGCTGGCAGCCAGCAGAGCACAGCAGGGCAGAGTTTCACCTCCAGGTCTGAAGCCATCTCACTCCCCTTTGGAGCAAGTGGATGTGTGTGAGCTCGAGGAGATGCATCATTTTCAGTGAGGGTGGTGAACCTTGAGAGCTTCAGAGCCAACCCACACCTCCACCAGCAAAGAAATGTGAGCCACTAACTCTGAGAATTGTGCTTTCTCAGACAAGCTTACTATCAATGGCATCTAAGAGCAGGATGTTACCATTTCTACCTGGTTTTAATGATTTATCACCCCTGAATTATGCACCATGGGTGACAGTAATGTTCTCTGATGTGGACAGGTGGATGGAGTCACATCTCTCTCTGTTTGGTGTGCTAACAGAATCAGAATTAATATTTTGTCTTGCCTGGCTTATCTTAGCTGGCAGCAGCTATTATTTCACCTACTCTCTCTTCCCCCTCTCTGTCACAACTGAAATAATTTGAATTTGAGCTATACTTGAAGCAGGACTCACCTCAAATCAGATTTCCAATTCCTTGACCGCAGTGCGATCCCAACACTATCAATCTCCACTGAGTCCAGGCAAAGCCAGTCATGTAATTGGATGGATCAAGCAGGGAGAACACATTTTGTGGGTGACTGCAGGCACTTGCACGCAAGTACATTTGACTTTGACATGCCAGTCAACATGGGGAAGAGTGAGTGAGAACCTGCTCCACACCAGCCAGCACAACACACAGTGCTGTGCCACGAGCTGTGGGCGTGCAATCCCTCATGGGGGTCTTGGAGACGTCCCTGGAAGCGTGTCAGGATCCTGTGCAGTCCTACTACATGGCCCCAGTGTGTCTGTGGGTGAAAGCAGAGAGCATTTGATTACTCACAATGTGCTTTTCCTCTGCCCTTTCTTTTTCTGTGCTGTTCCCACTAGTGCTGAATTACAGTCACCACGACCGGTTCCTGCCTTCCAGTGTGGGATTCTACGTTGTGTTAGATCCCATACATAATTGCATTGTTTGCCTTCTTTTATTTCCCTTTCTCCTCCCTGCTCATGGTTGTTTGTTTTCTCTTCATGTGTGGCATAAAAAGGCTGTTTGAAGAGAAACTATCCCAAACAAATGAAATGGAATGTTGCTTTTGGAAGATCCAACTGAAGCCTGAGCAAAACTGATAGTAAATTATGAATTAGCTGGAGATTTTTATCACTTCTTTTCTTTGTTCCTACTTTTTCTTGTCTTTTTTCCCCCCTCCCTGTGTATTTTTTTAACCCTAATTAAAATGTGCTGGGCACAAAAGTGTAATGAAGAGTTGGACTCATTACTTTTGTTTATGGCGAAATCCAAGTGGAACAGAACTCTAAATGGGCTTTGGTTGAGTCCCATCTCCCTCTATAAAGCATGTAATAAATATCAGCCACATTGATTTTCCTTCTCCTGAACCCTTCCTATTTGTTCTGGTCTAAGTGCACTATGTTTTCCTCTGAGGTTCTTTTGCTCTAACTGTTCTATTATCTGTTGTTGTTGTTAATCTGTGTTGAGTCTGTAATTGAGATCCTAAGAGAGAGGTTAAGAGAAACCCCCTCAGGAAGACATCTGACCTACATGAAGAAAGAGAAAAAATAAAATAAATAACCCAAGTCATTGAGGCCAACTGCACCATTTACCTGGTTGAGCCATTTCCTTCAGCAAGGACTTTCATCCACTCCAGGCTCAGCTCTCTTTCTGTAATTAGCTCTGTGTGTGTGTTTTTAACTTCAACTTGATTTTTGCATTGATTTCTTTGCCTTGGGGGGACATTTACCTGTTCATTCCTTTACATCTGATTTTCCCACTGCCTGCAGTTATCCACTGAACTGGTGTTACAGGCAGAGGTAAGATGTGGCCCCTTCTCTCTTTCCCCTTTTCCTGCTGTGATTTAACCTGGCCCCAGTGACACAAGTACCTGTTGGGGGTGATGTGAAAGATGCAGCTGCTTAATTCCTCTTGGGTTTCCCAGGGAATGAGGCAGGAACACGACTGAAAGCTTCTTGAGAGACTGGGAAACCACGTTAACCCTAGCTCAGACTCTGCTTTCCATCCTCCTGCAGCCTCCTGCTCTGGGCAGTCTCTGTCCTGAGCAGTTCCTGTTCCCCTCGTTTGGCCACTTCCTCAGGGGTGTATTGCAAATACATGGAATCCATTATTGCCTGCTTGCTGTACCAGTTCCCAAATCTCAGCAGATAAAGAGTTCTTAGTGTTTTCCTAATGTCTCTTTGTAGTTTGTTAGATGCCTAGGAGGCATGAGGGGGAAATGAGAATGCGACTCAGAAATCCCCGTTCTCAGCCACGTGCTTCCTTCACAATCTCATTTGTAACCAGGCTATTAAAAGTGAATTATCTAAGCCAAGTGGCATAACTGAAATGGAAGGGCTGAGGGAGGGAAGCAACACTTCCCTCTGGTGCCTCTAGACATGAGCAGCTTAGCTCAGCCACTTTCATCTGCCCCTTCCTGCCCATACTGGATTTTTGCCATTATTACCGGAGGATTGTTGGCATTGATAGTTGCAGACATGGCTGGCTTGTTTTTCCCTCCAGACTTGACGAGAAAGTGCCCCTCTTGGCTGCCACGTGGGGATGTTTCCCGTGTGCTTGACACGGAGCTGGGAGGAGAGCGAAGTGCCTGTGTGGAGCCAGCTCTGCTCTCCCTGGAGAACCCCTGAGTGAGAGGCCCCGAGCTGACAGCTCCATTTGCCATCACGTTTCCATGGCATTGCCATCACGCCTGCTCCCAGGGATGTCTGATAAACTGGAGGAAATTGGGATGAGGGATTAGCAGGCGTTTAAGTGGTGGTGCTAAGCCAAACCTCCCACTCCATTCATTGTGAGGAATCTATGTTTTCTCTGGGAGACTGCCGTGATCCAAGTGGAGCAGGCTGAGGAGGTGGCAGCTGCTGTGTCTGGGCTTGAGTGAAGCAATTTGGGCTCCTCCAGATCCTGGCTTGTCTCTCAGTGAAGGTCAGCTCCTGTTTCCAGTGAAGCAATTTTCTATTTCTCAGTAGAGGCTGGATCAAGCCTTTAAGGAATTAGATTCTGTTTCAGTTCATAGCTCAACCTCTCAAAAATTCCCTTTCGATCTCTCCTCTTCTGTTCAGGAATTGCTCTGAGTGTATCTATTGACTTTCCATGGAAAGTGGACATGGCCAAGTAAAAAAACCTTGCTGCTGAAGATTTTACAGGAGTAATATTGACCTTCCCTGGTAGATACTGAAAATAATAGAAAGTCCTGATTCTCTGTAAAACTAAACTGAAATTGTATTTGATGAGTTCTATAAAATGCTTATAGATTTTTATTTTTTTCCTGCTTTGGCTGAAACGTCTTTTTTTTTTCTCACAAAGGCCAGATGTGGAATATTTACGGAGAAGGGGGAAAACCTTTTTCTTTGAAAAATATTTGTACTGGCAAATCACTGCAAATTGGTTAACTCCCAGATGCATTTAAATAAATAATAGCAGAACTTTGGCTGCATTTGGAAAAAGCCCTCAAACACTGGAATTATGGGCTACAGGTATAATTGGGATCTAAGTTAGGCTTACTGAATATTTACAGATTTTATATCGTTTCCAATGGAAGCAGTACCTGTACAATCTTTTGGGGAGTAAATCCAGGTCGCAGCCACTCCAAAACCAGCTCAACTCCTGTTTTTATTGGCAAGAGTCTGATTGCTGCAGGGTGCCCTGCTGTGGCCACAGATCCTCCCAGAGATGTCACAGATTTTCCAGTGGTGACATCAGTTCCTTCCTTGGGTGAAAAGCTGAGTTTCTGCCCACTGGGAGAAAACAAACCGTTCAGGGTTAGATTGGATTTAGAGGGGTATGAGCTCCCAGGGATTATTCGCTTGCCAAACTTCCCCTGGTGCTGGGCAGAGGAGGAGCCATCCTGTTTCTGGTGCCCAGAGGAATCCCATGGCCTCTTATGCACTTATAAAAAAATGCAGGAAAATGGTAATTTTTCCTGAGAGCAGCTCAGATCTCCTGTTCTTGCTGCTCCTTGTCTCCTGTGGTTCATATCCTGACAGGAGCTTATCAGCAGTGCTTGCTCTGAACCCTGTGGCCATCGATCAGACCTCTTCCCTCTCTAGCACAGGAGCATCCCCAGAAATCACAGAACATCTTAAAACAACAATCAGGTCTTTATTTGCTTTTTTAGGCCCTCATCTTCGTATTTTCCAGGTTTTGTGCCAGGGACAGAGTGAATAAATATTCCTCTCATTTTTAAAGAAAACGGGGATAATCTCTGCACAGCAGACGGAGCACTGCTAAAGGTTTCCAAAGATTTTAAAGAGCTCCCACCCAAGATGCTGTGGCCACAGCAACATGTTGTCTGACAGCCCAAACCAACTGATTATTACAATGTACTGAAATTACCATTAATTAAAAATGTATACACTCTTTCTGTGTGTAAGCTTCACAAAGCACATGATCCCTGCTTTCCTCAGGGATCTTTCTTTCCACTGAGTCTTTTATTTCCCTATCAGCTCTCTAAGTCTTCTTTCTCTGTCTTTTCTCAGCCTCTGATGGCTTTGCTCAGTTCATCCTCTGTCATTTGTGTCTGGATCTGGAAACATTTCTCAGGCCATTTGACTCATCCATCATTTAGATAATCACAAGGGAAAAAAAAAACCAGTTTCCAGCTGTGAACATCCATAAAAAGCACGAAGGAAGAAAACCCCCTCACCTTGAACTTCCCTTCCTGGTTTGCTTTCCATTTAATTTGAGAATCTGACTTGACAGTCTTTGCTCTGGCAAAAGTCCCACTGAAGTTATTAAGGGCAAGAGCTTGTCAGGATTAAGAGGAAGGATTTGAAATATCTGTGAGTGATAGCAATATCCCCAGTTCTATTAGGCCAGATAAGTATTCGCAAAGGACATTAACCCGGGAGCCTTGAGCCAGCTGCTGACTGCCCTGTGGGGGAAAGGAGATGAGGTTTCCTTCCACCTTCCACTGTCCCAGTCTGCTCCAAGCCCCATCCTTGGACACTTCCAGGGATCCAGGGGCCTCCCCACCCTCACTGCCAAGAATTTGTTCCTGCTATCTGATCTAACCCTGCCCTCTGGCAGTGTAAAGCCACTAGGACAAAGGGACAAAGGTGGGGAAAGGAGACATCAGGACGGGGTCAGTTAAAAAAGCTTTCCTTACACATTCTTGTGCTTTCTTGAGCCTGCAGTACTGGACTGATTCAGGGATTACAAGTATTCCCAGCTAGGCACGGTGGAGGACAGTTTACACAAGCAGCAACCCCTGCCCTGTGCAGTGAATTGAAGAGCTGACCCCTCTTTTGCCACCTTCTGTGCTGTAATTCCTGCCCTGACACACATGGCATCTACCTGTGCACTTGATTCTCCATCCCTCTAGTCAGGGGAGATCACATTAATGCCAGTGTTAAAACCAAATAAACACTGGAATAAATTTAAAACAAAAATAACATTTCCAAGGCTGTTCCATCCCCACCACCCACCACCACTGATAACTAATTGGGGCTTTGTTATATTCCCTCACCCAGTGACAGATAAATACTAAACTCCACTGGTTAACAATAATCACCCTAATTATGCCAAGATGACATTTACAATACAGGCAATTGCTAATCCATTACCTCACTCTGCTGAATACTAGAACACTCAAATTAAAAGTTATTCACCCACAAAGAACAATGTTTTAGTAGCTGACACAGCTTAGTAAAGGAATTTATTAAGGTAATTTGCAGTTTTCCCATAAATAAAACATTCTAGTGTTCCCCCGTCCTTCCCCCTCCCTTCCCCAAAGTAATCTTTTGTGATAAATCTTTTTTTTTTTTTTTCGCTTGTAGCACCCTTAAAAAATAATAATTGAAACTGTCAGGCAGACTTACATATTTAAATTTGCTCACCTGAAAGACAACAGAGAGCTGCCCATCCATCTCTTCAGGTTCTTTCTGGAGAACAGAGGTGATAGTTTGGGGTTTGTGGTGTTGTAGGAGGTCACTGTAATAAAACCTCCACCAGTGTGGGGTTTCAAGGAGACCTAACGTTGGCTCTGGATGTGTCAGGGAGTTGTGTTGTTGTGGCTGACGGTCTGCGGTGCCAAACCAGGACTCTCTGGCCCTCATCATCATCATCATCAAATGCTTGGAGCATTTGAGAGCAGCTCTGGAGCAGCAGCTGGACCCTGCAACTGTAAGAAATAAAAGTTCTGAATTCAGTTGTGTTACTTTAGAAGTGCCTTCTCAGTTAAATAGGGTCTTCTCTGTTAAATACTGTTTACCCCATGCCTATGGTGATTGCAAGTGCCTTTCCTAGTTGTTTGTTCTATTAAATGCTAATTACCTCGGACCCAGTTCTTTGTCCTTCCCTTCGGGTGTTGCCCCTGCCACTCCCGCATGGCAACGGTGACACCACCGGCATGGAGCTGAGGAGAAACCCCATGGGCCTTAGGACCCAGCGGGAGTGGGGATTGACACCAAAAAAAACCCTAAAACCAACGAGCCGTGGCCCAAACAGAGCCCCAAACTACATCAATGAACAGAGAAAACATTCTACCTGCTGGGGCTTCGTGTGTTGTCACTATAAGTTAATAGTGCCTTCTCTGCATGACTAGATAGACTCCATGAGGAGCCTTGGCCTTCCTAGGGGCTCTCGTGAGGGACACAGACCTGAGCTCTGCTGCCCCTTCTCTGCATTGTCCATCGGGAGCAGCTGCGGTGTGTGCAACCCCTTGGG